>JANHFO010416557.1:0-13664 GCA_032468095.1 Pareas carinatus
TTCCATTTTATTAATATAAAAGGCACCTATTTAATATAACAAAATTTAAAAAGCTTATTTAATTATAACAAAATCATCAATACTTATTTAATTATAACAAAATCATCAATGCTTATTTAATCAACAAAATCTTTAAAGGTTGTTTAATTGTAGCAAAATTATTAAAGTTAATTTAATTATTATAAAATAAGTGAAGTTTCTTTAAGTATTACACATTTTAGTGTGATATTTGTTCCTGCTTGAGAGAGAGAGAATGAGAGAGAGACAGAGACAGACACACACACAGAAAAAGAAACAGAGAGAAAGAGAGAGAATGAGAAACAGAGAGAGAGAGAGAGAGAGAGAGAGAGAGAGTGGCAGAGAGAGAGAGAGAATGAGAAAGAGACAGAATGAGACACACACACACACACACACACACAGGAACCCTACAACTATACAAAAAATTTCAAATAATGACCAGATTTTCCTGCAAACCAGCAATTTTTCTTGCAGCCAACTGGTGGGTTCCGACCCACAGGTTGGCAACCACTGATCTATAAGATGGGAGGTTCAGAATGGTATCAAAATTAGAATAGAGGGATGTAAATGATCTTCTTCATAGGAAAGACCAACTCCCTTAGAAAAGGATTTGTTCAAATTATGATTTGTTTGAGCAAACTATACTTCTTAGTGTATGTCCATATTTTTATAAGATGCATTATCTATAGTAATAAACAAAAAACAATTCATTCATTCATTCACTGTCCACTCACTGATGTCTGACTCGTCACTATATCTCAAAAACCATAAAAGCTACACTACTGACACTTCCTACATACCTTTGTTTCCCATCTAGGAGCAAACTACAACAAAAATTTCTTAAAAAAATATTTTTAAAGGAGTTATTTACCATTTATTGTAAAGGGGAGGAGCCAATGGCCAAACCATTGACAGCTGCGCATGCGCAAAAACCCGACCTATCTAAAACTCAATCTATCTCTTTCTCTCCAAGCGAGGAAAGAGATTGTTTTGTTTATGGTGTTTAGTTTATAACCACCCCACAAGCATGTTTAAAACACTAAATCATCTACATACCTTAAACAAACTTATAACATTCACACCTCTCACTATACATTTCTCTAACAACATCTAAAGAACTCTTAACACACTTTCTGTCCAAAAACATAATAAAAACATACCAAAAAATTAAATAAACATTTCAGTAAAAAAGCATTACTTAAAATACAAACTAAACACCATAAACAAAACAATCTATATTCTCTATTCAAACACAAACACAAACACAAACAATACTCATCATACATTTCACACACGTTTCAAATTCAAAAACTTTTTAACATGAAAATGTATACAAACCTCGTAGTGTAGCATGGGTAAAAAGAGCTAGTGATAATATAATCCTAGAATTACTATGGGAATAATACTTTCTGAGTAAACCTAGAGAAGCTTAGGCTGCAGTATTTTTTTTTCATATGAAAAGGGCTGAAAGATTATTTGCCAGCTTGCATTATGCCTGAATTTTATGGATTATACAGTATTCTAAATATTTTATAGACTACATAAATATTAATATTTTATAGAATATTTAGAAATGGACACTTAAATGCTTGTAATATACAATAATCCTGAGCATTCATTTGTTTCCAGATTCTGTGTTCAGAAAATCTAATATGCGGAAACCTGCTTTCACTTAGTTACTATCTGAATTAAGACTTGCCACTTAGCAGTATTTTGTCAGTGCATTTGTGTGAATTGTTAGGCATGGCATCTAGCAGTGTCTGCTTATTCTGGCAGAGCTTCAAATAGCTTGCTGTATATCTTCAAGATTATGCTGAAAACAAATAACATTGAAGGTTTCTCAAAAGTCAGTTTTGTTTGGTATTTATTTTTGAAAGTAAAAGCAAAGACATCTTTATTTTTTTCATAGTATTAATTTTACCATGTTTCATTTTTTAAGATGTGTAAAATACATTAGCCTGTTTGAAATTGATAAAAACACATTTAATATATTGAATTAATTAGATCTTATAGATCAGCATAAGGAGAGCAGGGTACAACCATAAATAATCTTTAAAATTTATAATCCCCCACCCCAAATCTGGTAATGTTTATAATAATGTACATAGCTGTAAAACAATTGAGGTTTTTCTTTAAAAAAACACTAGATTTTTTAAAATTTGAATCACAAGCTATTTTTTCCCCAAGTACACCATGTGCTTTCTTCTATTCTGGAATTGTTATCTGAAATAAGATAATTTCATCAGAAAATCAAAGTTGATGCATTAATGTCTTACAACGTCTAATGTAGATATGTAACTATATCCATACAATTTACTTCCTCATAATTTAGCAGTAGCCAGCCTCAACAAGTGAGGAAATTAACATTGAGTGATTCCAGGTTTTTGTTCAGTAATGCTTGTATTATTTAACGAGCCTTCCATTGCTGCTTTTCCTTTACAAATCTCCACTAATAAAAATCAGAATATTCTTTTTCGCCTCCTAATACTGACAGGCATACACACCTACTCCAGGTAGTCCTCAATTTATAACTTATAATTTAGTGACTGTTGGACGTTACAGCGCACAGCACTGAAAAAAGTGACTTATCATTTTTCACATTTCAAATGCTTGGCAACTGGTTCATATTTATGATGATTGTAGTGTCCCGGAGTCATGTGATTCGCTTTTGTTTCCTCCTGACAAACAAAGTCCATTGGGAAGGCAGATTTATTTGTTATTAACAACTGTAGTAATTCACTTAATTACAGTGGCAAGAAAGATGGCAAAATGGGGCAAAATTCACTTAAAAATTTGTCTCAGTAGAAATTTCGGACTCATTTGTGTTCATAAGTCGAAGACTACCTGTATAAGAAATCTGGGTTGAATATTTGATACTTTCCCAACATCTATTCAGTTTTAACCAGAATTTGTTATGACATGTCAGCACTGGTTTCATTTTTCCAGTGCTGTGTCAAAGAATATGAAAGTCATAGATTGCTTATATTTTGCATATAAATTTATCTGGAAGACCCATTGTACATTCCCAAATCAGTGAGCGTAGCCTCAATTAAGTACCACTTTATTTGCAGGGCATTTTTAAGTAACCTTCCAAGGCTTTCAAATGAAATTGGTAAGAAGGTGGTTTATAGGCTATTTCTCTTATGACAAATTTAGCTTCTGCAGCGATGGAAACAGAAAACCTGAATTCTCGATCTTCTTCTCTGATATCCTGGCAAAGGAAAATGAGATGACCTTTAAATTAATTGTCCAAGATTTAATCAGCAAAAAGTCAGCTGTCCAATCAAATACCATCCGAGTTTTGCAGAATGAAGTGATTGGTTTACAGCATAAAAAGTTCTTTCCAGTCGACATCAATAGTCATCAATTGTTAAACCATTCATGTTGAAAATCAGAGTCCCTGGGACCTCTAGGTGCAATTTCTAATCAGTAGTTACATTTCCCCCCCCAGAGGAATTATTCTTAGATTAGTTTTCTACCTATTTTTTCCTATCCTTATATTGTGAATCATAGTTGACTCAAAGATGCTTTTTTAAAAAAGCAACTGGACTGTTTTTTCCTTGAGGAATAGGGACCTATCATTCCATCGCCCATGATCACAACTGATGAAGATTGCGATGAAGGTGCCAACTGATGAAGGTAATTAACCTTCTGTTGCCCGCCCTCACATCGGATGAAGCGATTTGGATGAGAAGCAAAAGTTTTTCTTCTTCCTCGAGGAAAAAAACAGTCCTATAGTGAATCATGTTTGCGCCTTCCACAAAAATGCAGGAAAGTACAATTTGAAGCAATCGGAGGGGTGTGACTTTTTTCAGAGGAATATTTGAATCTAAATGCCAACAAATTAGTGAAAGAGATGCTTCAGAAATTCAAAACTATCAAAGAACATTCTTAATGATCTCCTAAACAAGAGAGCATAGCACAGCTGGGATAACAACTGGAATTTCATTGTGTCTAAAATTTTCCAATTCCTAGATTGTGAGTGTTTGGACTACGATGTTAGTTCTTAGCTGAAACTATTTGGGGTATCTTCCCTCCATTTAGGAATCTAAACTATGGGGTGTCTTGTTTGAGATTCATGAAGAGGATTTTTAGAACAGATCTGATGTTCAAACTAGAATAGCACAGTCAGGAAGCATGGGGGTGAAGTACAGTAAAACCTTAGATTGTGAGTAACTTGGTCTGCGAGTATTTTGCAAGATGAGCAAACATTTAAAATAAAATTTAACTTGATAAATGAGCTATGTCTTGCATTAGGAGTGTAGAAGAGTCCAGCTGAGGGCCCCTAGCAGCCAATCAACTGTTCACAGAGGGAAGCCTCAAAGCCCAGCTGAGCACCAACAGCCAAATCAGCTTGTTTTAAGTGTTTTCAGAGTTTTCTTCCCAAGCCAGGAGATTACAAGAGATCACTGGTGGTAGAATTGAAAAGATCTGAGCCAGCTGCTGGAAAGAATAAGGTGGGGGAATGCAGATTTTAATTATCTTTAGGTTTTTATTTCACTTCCTGGCTCAATCTGTCAATTTTGGATTATTGGCAACATTTGCTTCAAAACAAATCTGCTCCATTATCTATGTTAAGGAGCTTTTTGCAACATTGTAGCTTTGAAGGCATTAGCGTTCTCTGCTGGCTTAGAGTGAAGGAAAAAAACATGTTTCTTTATTCTCCAGCGTCTAGAGTTCTTTCTATTGCAGTTGGGGTTTTCTTGTTTTAGGGACCATATTATTTTGTTTCTAAAGTTCCAAATCAGCTGTTGGGCACAGGGGGAAGCCCCCAGAGTCCCAGCTGACTGACAGGTGGGATGGAGAGAAAGGAAGGGGAAGAAGAGAGAAGAGTGGAAGGGAGAACGAGGAGGGTTGTGGAACAAATCAGCTGAGTTTACATTATTTCTTATGAGGAAATTCACTTTGATATACAAGTGCTTTGGATTACAAGGTTGGTTTCGGAACCAATTATACTTGCAATCCAAGGTTTTACTATAACTAAAATTTAGTTAGGTGAAATCTTATGTACATAGAGATAGTTCTCGACTTAAACCATTCATTTAGCAACTGTTCAAATTTGCAACAGCACTAAAAAAAGTGACTTACAAGCAGTCCTCAGAGTTAAAACCATTGCAGCATCCCCATCTTCCCATGATTAAAATTTGGTCACCTGTAACTGTCTAGGCACCTATGTATGATTTGGGCAGTTATATAAATTTGTTTAATGAATAAATAAAATATTTTTGACGGTGACGGTTGCACTGTTCCAGGGTCATGTGTTTGCAACTTTCCCAGCTGACTTCTGAGAAGTAGTATCAATGAGGGAGATTGAATTTGCTTAACAGCTGCAGTGATTCAGGTAACAACCATGGCAGAAAAAGTCATAACATTGGGTGCAACTCACCTTGCTTGCCAATTGAAATTCTCAGTTGTGGTTGTAAGTCAAGGACTACCTATATCGGTGTTTCTGTTTGTTATCTCATTCTTAAAATATCTTCTTTCTTCAGTTTTTGTTATTGGTGGTGGTCATTCTAGCTATGTGCCTTAGACTACAGAAGATTTCAAATCCTTCTGAGATTTTGGTACGCTGCAATATTTTAATTCAATCAAGGAAGGTCATTGCTTCTTATCCCAGTCTGTATGTATAGTATACAATATAGTATATTGAGAATGAACCATGCACTTTTTGTGGCAGTGTATGCTTGTGTTTACTGGAGGAAATGAATATTTATTTCCATGCTAGAAACATAGGTTTAGAAAGCTACTGATAGGCTGGAATCTAAAACCCCTTGACCTTATGCGTCCAAATTAAGATTGCAACTGGCATTTGTAAAAACCATTTAACTTTCAAAAGTGAGTGACAACAGTGATCTATAAAACATAATTTGTTAGTTTGTGCATCTGATTAACCCCCCTGGCCGCCATTTTAAAATAGTGTTTGGGTTTTCAATTTAGTTTTAGCACTTTTTCTAATTCAGTATTGACTCCTGTGAATTTTGAAGAATGTTGACACTTCTGTCATGTTTATCTTTCTTGTTAGCTCAGTTTACACAATCCAGAGATTAAGCTACAATCCCTAAAGGAAGATATTAAGAAATTTCTAAAGACATCAGGTTTGTGATTTTTATTGATTACATTTGAAGGCTTTTGGTTTGAGTAATATCAAGTGTCATCCATCTACTTCAGGTTAATTTTTGACAAGCTTATAAATACCTTAATTGTTGCAGTTTATAAAAAAATATGTCTTTTTTCTCCATAAATGACCATGGCAAATGACCTGTACATGTTGATTTTATTCCAGTCTTCTGTACAACCTTTTTGATATTTCTTCCTTGTTTTAAGCAGCTTGCTAACTGAACTGCTGAACCTATTCTTGTGTTCCCTGAGTTTCACAGACTGAAACACTGTTCTATCAAGCAGAAATTAAATGTTGATACGAACCTTTGTTCTTTGACTGGCTGAAAATATGTTGCCTTTATATAGTTTAATATTGCTATCCAGGAAATTCCTGTTTTACCTTCCTATTTTGGCTTGGGAAAGATTAAAGCCAAAAGGAGATGGGAAACATTAGAAAATGAGATGGTTAGATATTGTCATCGCGCAATGAACATGAATTTGGGCAAATTCCAGGAGACAGTGGAGCATGGGGGAACCTGGCATGCTATCGTCCATCGAGTCGGGAAGAGTCGGGCACAACTTAGCAACTGAACAACAACAATTTTGACTAGGACTCATATATTGTCTTTTGAAATCTTGGAAATATATTCAGATCATTACAGTGGGATTTGCTACTGATGTGGAAGCTACATTCTGGAACAGCAGCAGGTGCTGCTTTTAGTCATTATTTTATTTTTATTTATTTATATTTAAATTTTTATATCGCCCTCCTTCCCGAGGGGACCCAGGGTGGTGTATAGCCATTTAAAACATAAGACACATCGAACGCAATTTTAAAAACATAATTAAAATAATGGCTAAAATTTAAAATTGAAATCTAAAACCAATTTAGGCCGAAAGTTTAAAATGTTTAAAATTAATTACATCTTTAAAACAGGAGAGGTGTGGTTAGGTCAAACCGGCCTGAATAAAAAGGTAGGTTTTTGTGGCACGGCGGAAAGCACGGAGGTCAGAAATAGCACAAATCTCTGGGGGAAGGTCATTCCAGAGGGTGGGAGCCGCCACAGAGAAGGCTCTCCCCCTGGGGGTCGCCAGCCGGCATTGTCCGGCCGATGGCACCCTGAGGAGGCGCTCTCTGTGGGAGCGAACCGTTCAGTGGGAGGTATTTGCTGGCAGAATGCGGTCCTGTAGATAACTAAGTCCTAAGCCATGGAGCGCTTTTTCCAGCACATAGGGTATAGGCATGTACAGGTATTCCTCGACTTACAATGATCCATTTAGTGACTGTTCAAAGTTATAATACCACCGAAAAGAGTGACATGACCTTTTTTTACAGTTACGATCTTTGCAGCATCCCCATGATCATGTGATTAAGAGTCAGATGCTTGGCATCCGATTCATATTTATGACGGTTGCTGTGTCCCCAGGTCATGTGATCCACCTTTTGCGACCTTCTGACAAGCAGAGGCAATAGAGGAACCAGATTCACTTAACAACCGTGTTGCTAACTTATCAACTGCAGTGATTCACTTAACAACTCTGACAAAGGTCGTAAAATGGGGCAAAAACTCATTTAACAAATGTCTCACTTAAGGACAGAAATGTTGGCCTCAGTTGTGGTCGTTAAGTCGAGGGCTATCTGTACTTAAATCCTCCTTGATTGGAGTGACACAATGCTGGGTTTGTTTCTTAATATGTTTTGGCAGTGGCTTGCTTGACAGGCGCACAGCTAGTGATTTCTGTATGGCACCAGAATCTAGAATGGCATAGGACAGTGATGGCGAAACTATGGCATGCGTGCCACGGTGGGCAACCAGAGCCTTCTCTGCTGGCACACGAGCCAAGTCACCCCAGCATTGCCCCAGGCCTGAGCATGCTCAGAAAGGGAGTAGCGGCGCCAGGCAATGACATCACAGGGACATGCACATGCTCAGAAAGAGAGTAGCAGCGTCAGGCAATGATGTCACGAGCCGCGACTCATTGGTCACGACTCGTCCGGGCACTCTGTGTCTAAAAGGTTAACCATCACTGGCATAGAATGAGTGGGAATGGTTGCTTCAAGACTGGGAGATTTAGTGCAATTGTCAAATTGCCTTACTGTGGACCTTTGCTTGGAAATCAATTCCAAGCCATCACTTGTCTTTTGAATTTGGATTGGGTAGTAGTTCCCACTGCATAAGGTACATTCAAGGGAGAAATGTTTTAGACAAAATTAGGAACGTATACATTACATTCTGTGCTTTCACGTGCTTTTAATGCTAAAAATTCTCTTCTCTACCTCATCCAGTTATTTTCAAGTTTTTAATGTCTGAATTATGAGTTTTTCTAATCTTCAGGTGTTTTTTTTTAACTCTTTATTTTGCCAGGTTGGGAAAAGAAGCTGCACAATGCTGTTTATAGAGAAATCAGTATGTGAGTTTTGTTTATGTCTCAGTGTTGATATAGTATTTGCTTCATCTTTGCATGCAGTATTTAAAAAAATACAGAGATGGAAGGGACCTTGGAGGTCTTCTAGTCCAACCCCTTGCTCAGGCAGGAAACCCTGTACCATTTCAGACAAAGGGTTGTCCAGTCTCTTAAAGAACATCCAGTGTTGGAGCATTCACAACTTCTGGAGGCAAGTTGTTCTTAACTGGGAGGTTCCTAAACCTTTGCCATCACACTTTCCTTTAGTGTAATCTTATTGTGCAATCCTCAATAAAAATTCAAACAGTAAAATGAAGACAAACGAACAATTAAAAACAATACAGTGAATCTTTGGGCAAGATGAACTTCTTGTAATAAAGTGTACCTAAAATGTTCTTCACCTCTCCCCTAGATTCTGTCTGCACCTCTCCAAGCAAGGTATACTTCACAACTTAAAAAACCCTGGCTTAATGTGTACAGGTGGTAGTCCTCGACTTAAGACCGCAATTGAGTTCAAAATTCCCATTGTTACGTGAGTTGTGTCCCATTTTAAGACCTTTTATGTCACAGTTGTTACGTAAATCATGGCAGATGCTAAGCCAATCATGCACCCTGGGACAGCGCAGCTGCCATAGGTACATGCCGGTTGCCAGATCTCGAATCTTGATCACGTGACCATGGGGATGCTGCAACGTTCATAGGTGTGGAAACTGGCCATTACCCACTCTTATTTGTGTCATTGTAATGAAAATGGCGGCATATCGAGGTTCTTGTTTTCATTGCAACTCATTCTTGGTTGGATACATCAGTGCCTTCTAACAGGATTGTTTGGATCATTAAGCAAGAACTTAATGTGGTTGTGATTTCTGACTTCCCACAAGCTTCCCCGTTAGCCTTGCTTGTGGGACCTTAGCAGGGAAGGTCACAACCTGCGATCATGTGATTGTGGAGATGCTGCAACAGGTGTTAAGTACAAGGTCCAGTCATAACTGACACTCATTCAGCCCATCCCGTTTGAATAGTTACCAAATGAGTGGACATTAAATCAAGAGCACCGGTATATCTGTTTGTATAAAGAGCAGAGTGTGTTTTTTCCCCTTAAGTGTATTGATTTTTTAACATGAGAAGCTCTAGCGTTTGTCAGATTTGAAAATCTGAACAAAGAAGGAATTGTCTGATGTTTAGTCTTTGAAACAATTATTACTTCTCCGTATTTATCTTCAATTTTATCCTACCTTATTGCTAGGATAAACAGTGGGATATAATTGCCTCTAGTGATATTTCAAAAGGCAACGGATTGATCATGACATCACATATTGAGAGCCGTGGTGGTGTAGATGTTAAAGTGCAGTATTGCAGGCTAATTCTGCCCACTGCCAGCAGTTCGATCCTGACAGGCTCAAGGTTGATTCAGCCTTCCATCCTTCCGAGGTCGGTGAAATGAGGACCCAGATTTTTGGGAGCAATATGCTGTCTGTGTAAACCTCTTAGAGAGTGCTGTAAAGCACTGTGAAGCGGTATATAAGTCTAAGTGCTATTGCTATATATATAGGGAGTCCTCAATTTACAGCAGTTCATTTAGTGACCGTTCAAAGTTACAGCAGCACTGAAAAAGGTGACTTAGGACCGCTTTTCACAGTTGCTTCCTTTTCAGCATCCCCATGATCACGTGATCCAAATTCAGAGGCTTGGCCACTGGTTCATATTTATGACCATTGCTGTGTCCCAAGGTCATGAGATCCACCTTTTGCAACCTTCTGAGAAGCAAAGTCAATGGGGAGGCCAGATTCACTTAACAACCAGGTTACTAACTTATCAACTGCAGTGATTCACTTAAGAACTGCGGCAAGAAAGGTTGTAAAACGGAGCAAAACTCACTTAACAAATATCTCACTTAAGAACAGAAAGTTTGGGCTCAGTTGTCACAAATCAATGACTACCTGTATTGTGCCTGAAAATTTACATATCTGTAAGAAAGATCTGATCTATAAAGATTTATCCAGAAATGTGGATCTAAATAGTACTTGCACTCAAATATACCTGTTTTTTTTCCTTTTAGGTTTCCTTTACCTTATTCTCCCTCCGTGCCTCCTGAACACATCAAGGAACCTTTGGCTTACATGAGAAAAGCTCAGGTTTGATGTGATTAAATTTTACTGCACATGCTCAGATATGGATATCTACTAAGTATTTGACCGGGCTTTGCCAGTTGGGTTGGGTCCCCAATGAGGGAAATATCACACTGGAGGTGGTTGATGAATAAAGAGAAAATCCTGCATCCTGCTCTCTCCCTCTCCTCATCTGTTAATTGCCATTTCACCCGGATTGTAATTCTGTTTGCATTGTTTTTAAGAAATGTTTGTTTATTTTTATCGGTTTTATTGCTTTTAAAGCTGTAGGCCGGGCAAAGTCGCTTCGAAGGAGATGAGCGACAAACAAATTTAATAAATAAATAATAACAAATAAATACATTTGTGCTGAACTGAGTGCCATTGATTTCAAGCAGCCATGCTAAGTATAAAATCTGGTTTTCAGATTCATAAGATAATGTAGTAGCCATTCTCAAACAATCAAGAAACGCAGTCACAAAAGAAGCACACCTCCGTCCCCTTTTAAAAGGACTACAGGTAGACATTTTGGACTCAATTGTGGTTGTAAGTCAAGGACTCCCTATACTTTCTTGCCATATATTGCCTCTACACAGGAGACTCATTTTAAAGCATTGTTAGTTGCCCAGAGTCATCTATTTGGGATGGGCAGCCACATACATCTGTAAACTAAAGAAATGGTGGAATTCTTGTGACTTTAACCTTCTCAGTGCTACTCATTAACCCAACCAAGATTTACATTTAGCATTAACTGTTCAGTTCCATCCTGTGGCATTATGCAGAAGTTTGTACCCTGTATTTTTATCATGGCATCATACAGTAACATCTGGGAGTAAAGACTGTATTATTAGGGTAATGTTGAAAAGCTGTTTGCAGGAGTTTGAAAATGAAGTGCATAAAAGTCTAATCGATTAATGCCATTTCATCTACAGGACAATTTGGACAAGCTGAAGCTTTCCACTTAAGCTCTTATTAGGGTAGATGTGGTAATGTTGGTCATTCAATTTGTCTGAGCAGAGGTATTTGAAGATGATTGACAATAAAAACTTAAAGAAATTTCTCATCTTTTGTAGACAGTTGAAATGAAACCAAGCAATAATACATCAATATATTCAGCGAACACATGAAAAAGTAGTCTCTATCCATACTTGCTATATGCTATTAAGTATTTCAAAAACTAACATAGAGCCCCTTGTACCCTAAATAGTTGGGTTAATTGCAGTTATGTAAACACTGTACCTGAAAAATCTTTTCAAAAATATAATAGGAAAGGATTTTCAGTCCCCAGAGTTTCCTGGATGAAAAAAAATTAAATCCGTGATTTGTAAAAGTAGAAGCACGGTGTTACCTGGGGTGAGTAATAAATTGTCCCCAAATGAATTGTTGTGTGACAGTTCCATTACAGTCCCCTATTTTTATTACTGAGCTACATGTGAAACAGTCATGTCAGATTGTTATATATTATATGTGTCTAACATTGTTCTCTAGACTGTTCTTTTTAAAAACTGAGTAATTGCGGGAAAAGAAATTCTCAAATAGAAGATGAACAAAGGAAGATAGAACTGTATTTCCGACCCCCCTCAAAATACAGTAAATTGAGACTTTATCCCATTCCTGTTTTCTTTCACAGGGGAAAACATGTAGCTTATTGATATATATTTTTTGCTATTGGAAAAAAAACAAATCCTGCTCAACACAGGAACTTTGTTTTGGAAAATGAGTGGAGAGAAAAAGTCAAACAGCACATATTTCGGTCCTTTGGTTCAAAAATGGAATGGCCAGTGCACTGAATTGTGTGGTATAATATCTGCTCTGTGCTCACTGGCAATGGATATTAAAACAGTAATATGCCACCAATTGTCCTGCTCTGTTCTGAATAAGATAACATTAGCAGGGTTTCTCTGCAAATAATAATAATAATAATAATAAAATTTTATTTATACCCCGCCCTTCTCCCGAAGGACTCAGGGCGGCTTACAGGCATATAAAAAACATACAAAATGACATAAAACATTTTTTAGTTTTTAAATGCAATATAGTGGTTTAACTTAAAAATTATTTCTGCAGCTGTGTCTGGTAAACACAAATGAGAAAGGTGGAAGCCACATGCTTGAAATGCTTGGAATAGGCAGGTTAACTGGAAATGCATGTCCGTGTATGAGATATAACCGACATTTAAAATTTAAAATGAGAGAGAAAAATGAGGAAATACCTTCCAGTTAGAAATCATAATTAAGAGGAAGACGAACTGATATTGGTTTATGCTCTCTTCTCCAGGCAAACTGGGAAAAACGTATTTTGAAGAGCCTAAACAGCATGTGTATTGAACTTGGCATTCCCTTGTCACAAAAGGTACCGTTATCAGCAGCTTTTCCTATAAACGTAAAGTTTTATCTACAACCTCAGGACTGTTTAGGTATCTGTCAGTATTAGATTTGACTGCACCATGTTTTTTATGCTCTTACAGAGACCATTGAACGAGCAAAAAGAACTTTTGAATAAATGGAATGAAATGGGAACAGATGAACCAGGTATACCATGCCTTCGTTATGAAAATTGAAATCCTCAGTATATATGCATGCGCAGACGTACTTCTACTGCTTTAAAAAAAGAATGCGGTTAGGCCTCATCTTATAGCAGTTCGTTTAGTGACCGTTCAAAGTTACAACAGCACTGAAAAAAGTGACTTGTGACCATTTTTCACACTCACAACTGTAAGCATCCCCATGGTCTTGTGATCAGAATTCAGAAGCTTGGCAACTGGTTCATATTTACAGCCGTTGCTGTGTCCCAAGGTCATGTGATCACTTTTTGCATGCTTCTGACGAGTAATATGAATGGGGAAGTCAAATTCACTTAACAACCGGATTCCTAACATCAGCTACATTGATTCACTTAGCAACTGAAGCAAGAAAGGTCATAAAATGGGGCAAAATTCACTTATCAAATGTCTCCCTTAGCAAAAGAAATCTTAGACTCAATTGTTGTCCTAAGTCAAGTCACCTTTATACAAGAGAAAACCAGGAAACGCCT
>JANHFO010416597.1:0-13658 GCA_032468095.1 Pareas carinatus
AGGGAAGGGGGGGAAAGGGGAGGGAGTATATAATTGATATTTTAACTGTATGTAGTATGTGTATGTTGTAGAACTTTTTTAGATAAATATGTATGTATTATAATTCATCAAAACAATAAAAACTTTGAGTATAAAAGGAGTGATGTGCCTCTCCTGCCAGCTCTCCCCCTGTTCTCCCTTCTAGGCCAAGGAATTCATATTACTGTCCCCTCTCCAGGGAAGAAACATGTCTGAACAATTGATCCAAATTAATCAGAGGAGTCTGAACAGCACTTCAAACCATTAGAAATTGGAATTTCAAAGGGGTCCCCCACTCCACCAAGGACACCCATAGGACCAGAGAAAGATGCACCAGATCTCCAAAAAATCAAGTGGCTATAAATCAGATCCCATCATCCACCACGTTGGATTGGGAGGGGAGAGAGAGAGAGATCTTAACTGCAGAGCTTACAGTCCATTCTTTATTTAATATAGTAAGAAATGTCAAAATATAAAGACTCTTAGCATCTGAAATGAAAATGGAAAGACAACCCAGAAATGTCAAGGAAGGAAAAAATAATTTCTCTAGCTACTCTCTACAGATGGACCCCAGAGAAAGTTCAGGAACCCAAGAGGAGAAGGTTCTTCTCACTGCAATTATAACCGTTGGACCTTTGAGACCATTTCACTACATCTGCATACTGAAGTCAGAAGCAAAGTTTCCTGCATCAGAAAAGGATAAATGCCTCAGGTCAGGCTCTCTGGGAACACGTTTTGGGACAGGCAGGTTTATGCTGTAAAATTGTACCTTTCTCTCCTTTCCAAGTGAAGCCGAGGGTTTCTTTGTTCGTATCAGGAAAGCCTCTGGCATCTCCATCTTCTGAGACGGCTTTGGATTCTTCCAATTGTTCTTTAGAAACAGGAAGGGGGTTGATTCATCCTATGAATTATGGACCTCCTGCTTCTGCCTCTGATGCTGCTTGTGTCCCAGCCAGTCTCTGGGAAGCTTCAAATGAAATGCCCTCTGAGTTTGGAACACCAGGATAGAAAACAGTCCTGGAGCTATTACAGACCAGGAGACCATCTTGTTGGTATAATCACCACTCTAACAAAAATATTCCATAAAACATTGCCTTTCAACAGGACTCCTTCTATTTTGTTTGAGCGGTAAGTCATTGAGGGTGATGGAGGTGCATTCCCTCCACTTACAGTTCTCACACTCTCCTTTTCTTCTTATTTCACTGATTTCTATATTGCAGGACATGCCTAATTTCCTTAATGGCTTTGATTTCCATGGCTTCTCTCTTTTGTCTTCCCTCATCACCAAAGGAGTTCGTTTAGAGCAAAACATAAGTGAATCTAGTGCTAAACATTAAAACCTCATTGCTATTCAGCTTGCTTAGCCCTAATTATTAAAGAATAAGAGGACAAGGTAATCCACATATTCTTGTATCGAGCTGATGTTTGGTGCTTCATATATGCCACTACTGTGGTCAATCTTGAGACACTGCAGACTAAAGAAGCTGGAGTTCTGGTTTTGAAGTCTGATTTCTCATTGTTTGGGGGTCCTAAGGGGTCTGAAAGTTGCCCCTTAGAGGGGACAAAGTAGAACGTGGTTTTCCAGAAGCCTGGGTCAGATGGCAGCTGGCCTGAATAAACTGGGATTAACTTCCAACAAACAGGAGCAAAACTGCCTGTTTACAGGGAGTCTAAGTCTCCGATGACCGGACAAAGAAAAGGAACCATGGCATAGCCACAGGACAGAAAGGCTAATAACAACAACATGCTGAAAATTGAGTGAACAAAATCTCAAATTTTCCGGAAGGAATTTGATGGGGGAAAGAAATTCTAAAAATAAAATCTTTCAAAAGAAGAAAAAAAAATGATGAGACGCTATATAACCAGAAGAAGACATTTTTAAGGAAGACTGAAAATATATTCATAATAGACTGGAAATGATTTTAAGAAGTACCGGACAACCTTAAGAGAAAGAGAGGCATCCAGTGATCAAAAAAAGAATATTATGCTGACTTTGCAGTTTTGAACGTTAGATATACCAAAAAAAGTTAGAAAGGAGAAAGGAGATATTGAAGAAAAAAGTAGAAAGGAGATATTAAATGGCGGGAAGAAACATTTCAATGACTTATGCAAGAATGGAAGAACTGATACAGAGGAAGAAGACGAAAGCAGGAGAGATGAAATTGTGATGGACAAAAATGACAGTTTATGGAAAGAAAGACTAAAATTGAAAACAAACTATTTAGAAGGATTATAGAAAGAAAAAGAAAGAAAATAATCAGCAATAATTACGGAAAATCGAGGGGGAAAAAAAGATGCAGAACTTCAAACTATAAGAAAGGAGATGAGGAGATGAGGGTCAAAAGAACAAAAGACAAAGAAATCAAAACTAAAAGATTAAAACAGATTTTTAAGAAAAAGGAGAAAAACCACAGTCAATTTTACTTCCAGAGGATGAAGTTAAAGAACAAAGATATAATTTACATCGGATCACCCCTAAAAGGAACTTTGATGAAATGGGACCATTTTGAATAACAGGGGCAAAAGATTCCGGAAGGAGCGTGGAAAAGCAAAGATGGAGCGGAATAAAAGAAGACAGTTATAATATGTGGTGGACAGATATTTATACAAAAGGGTATTTGATAAAATATAGCTTAAATGAAATATGACTGAAGCTAGAAAAGATGTCATAAATGTTATAATCAATATGAGAAATTAGAATATAATTTAAATGAGATATGATTAAAGTTAGAATTGACGTAATAGTAGGATAAAATTATAAATTTATATTTGACTGGAATGAAATACCAAATGAACGTCTTTATGGCTGAAATTTATTATATGAAGAATCAGGAAAAATTTGTGATACTGATATTGATGTTTATATGATGATATTAGAAATCATTTTACAATAATGATATATGGTAAATAGCAATTTATGCAAAAAGATACTGAAATGAAATGTGATTAAAGTTAAAATTGGTGCTATAAATGTTATGAATAACATTTGAAATAATTAAAATAGAAGGAAGGAAAAATAAGAATCATATAAATTTAAATGTTAAATGCAATGATTTTGAAAAAAGGGGACTGTGTTTATGATTACTCAAATTTATATTTGACTGGAATGAAATGCCAAATATGTTTTTATTGTTGACATTTATTATATGAAGAATAAGAAAAAATTAGTAAAATACCAATATTGATGTTGGATTAAAAATAATGATTTTTTTTTTAAATGTAAATTTTGGAAGTTAAAAATGAATATTTAAAAGGAAAAATGAAAACAATATAGAATTTAAATATAAAAATTAACGGTAAAAAGATTAGAATTCACCTTATGGAAATATATGATTTTTTTAAAAAAAATGATAATGATTTAAATTATTTATGTGTATGTGTAAAATATAACTACAAATTTATATTTGACTTAAATGAATGTTTTTATTGTTGAAATTTATCATATGAAGAATAAGAGAAAAAAATGAAATTAGTAAAATATTAACACTGAAAAAAAAGAAAATATAGGAAATAGTAAATTAGAAATTTAAAAAGATATTCAAAAAATGTAATATAAGAAATAGATAAATTTGTGAACTATGTATTTTGATTGCTTATATTTGCACTACAAATGGAATATTGTTAATTTGATATTTACTATATAAATAATTTGTAAAGAAAAGAATGTGGAAATGAAAATTATGAATAAGTTGAACATTCAGACAACATGTTTGCTGGAAATTGCATTATTTTAATCAATATGAAAAAAACCTAAAGAAAAACTTTCAAAAAAAGAGTTGCTTCTCCCTGTAATTATGACCACTGGATCTTTGAGACCCTTTTGCTCCTTCTGGGGCGAATCCTCTGATGGAGGCGTCAGACTGAGGCCAGAGCCAAAGGATCCGGCATCAGAAGAGGATCGATGCCTCAGGTCAGGCTCTCTGGGAACAGGATTTGGGAAAGGCAGGATTGTGTTGTAGAAAGTCCCTTTCTCTCCTTTCCAGGTGAAGCTATTCATATCAGGAAAGCCTCTGGCATCTCCATCCTCTGAGATGAATTCCTCCAATTGTTCTTTAGAAAAAGGAAGGGGATTGATTCAGCCCCATGAATGATGGACTTCTTCCTTCTGCCTCTGATGCTGCTGCTGTCCCAGCCAGTCTCTG
Organism: Pareas carinatus; assembly: GCA_032468095.1. Taxonomy (NCBI): domain Eukaryota; kingdom Metazoa; phylum Chordata; class Lepidosauria; order Squamata; family Pareidae; genus Pareas; species Pareas carinatus. The sequence continues at coordinate 4,161 of JANHFO010416597.1, forward strand.
GGAAGCTCCGAATGAAATGCCCGCTGAGTTTGGAGCACCAGGATGGAGAAAAATCATGGAGCTTTTACAGGCCAGGAGACCATCTCGTTGGTATAATAACCATTATAGATATACCATTGCAAATGATGTTGCCTTTCAACAAGGCTCCTTCTATTCCATCTCCATCGTAAGTCATTCAGGGTGATGGAGTTGCATTCCCTCTATTTACAGTCCTCACACTCTCCTTCTTTTCTTCTTATTTCATTGACTTCTATATTGCAGGACCTGTCTAATTTCCTGAATGATTTCGATTTCCATGGATTCCCTCATTTAGTTTAGTTTAGTTTATTTATTTAGTCAAGCATATATGAGAAAAAGAAGTATAACTAGAAACATACTATATAAACATGTAGGTATAGATAGGTCTAAGCATATGCATAATAATAAATATTAATAAATGGGGACAGTAGGACAGAGGCAGTAGGCACGCTAGTGGACTAAAGCACGCCCCCTTATAGACCTCTTAGGCATATAGTATGGTAGATAGTTTAAGGTTAAAGATTTGGGGGTTTGGGGATGTAACAACAGCGTCAGGGAATGAGCTCCAGGCATTGACCACTCTGTGACTAAAGTCATATTTTCTACAATCGAGTCTGGAGCGGTTTACTTTAAGTTTGTATCTGTTGCTAGCCCTTGTGTTATTGTGGTTGAAACTGAAGTAATCATTGATTGGTAGAACAACATGACAGACAATTTTATGTACTAAGCTTAAGTCAGACCTTAGGCAGCGTAGCTCTAAGCTTTCTTGGTCCAGAATTTAAAATCTGGTGGCATAATGTATTCTATTGTGGGCTGAGGAGCGGAGTACCCTTCTCGTAAAATACCTCTGGACTTGTTCAATTGCATTAATGTCTATTAAACAATATGGGTTCCAGGCAGATGAGCTGTATTCGAGAATTGGTCTGGCGAAGATTTTATATGTCCTGGTTTGCAGATCAATATTACAGGAAAAGAAGCTGGTCTTATTTGTGGAATGATCTCAAATCCAAAGACGGGGCTGAAAGAATTCCAGATTATTTCCTCTCCCAGCTCCATCCTGAATTCATCACTTGAATACAGAACTTTGTTTAAAGTAGTGATTGAAACAGTTGCAGTTGCCATATTTGTATAGCCGATTCTTGGTTTTGGATCAATATTGACCTAAAACACAGCAGGATTGTGGAGGCAAAGAGGCTTATATATTTTTAAAAAAGTATTTCTTGTTGCTGTTGACTCTAATAACATGAACATTGTTTTTGCAATAGGGGTATTTGGTACATTGGAAATTGTGAACGACCTATTTTCAACATTCAGGTGGTCAACAAGAATTCCCATCTCCTGTACAATCTCACACTTGGCTACCATCTCCATGACAACCACATGAGCACTTTACGCACTGCAGATGCCTTGCTGGACATCCTCTCCATTGGAGAAGCCAACGTTCCCAATTACAGCTGTGGAAGGAAGGACAACCTTCTGGCTCTTCTGGATGCAGCTAGCATGGAAATCTCCATCCAGACGGCAACATTAGGAGGCACCTACAAAGTCCCACAGGTTTGTGTGTCTTTTTCTCTATCTGTTAACGTGAGTGGTTGGTGGTGAGCGATAGATCCAATCGTATCTTCTCCATGGAATTCAAGAGCTGCTTTTCAGAATATGAGCAAACATGTCAACAATGTGAATTCAGCATTGGACACAGTAAATAGAGAAATATTATGGGAGAAATTGATTAGCTTTAAAATGGAACTCTGCCTGTTGGCCCTGATCAAATCCCTTTCTACCAGCCCTTGTTTGAGAGGAAAGTTGGGGTTCAGGGGAGCCCCGAGAAGGAGGAGCGATACCGACCAGGGGGGAAGGGAAGGGGACATATTTGAACCCTTGTTATTCAGTCTAGACTTACCTACACTATTGAAGGATCATGAAGTACACATATCTATGGTAATAAATACACCCTGATTTATGCTGATAATGCAATATTACTTCATACTCATAATTTGGATTGTGAAGGCTGTTAAGAAAATTTAGAGACTACTGTCATAGAAATTGTCTGATTATTAATCAATCAAATTCAAAAGTTATGGTCTTTGGAAAACAACTTCATAGCCATAGGCGCTTCTTCAATGTTGAGGGCAAGTAACATCTTTCCTTACCTGTGGAAGTTTTCTCTGAGACTGAATCTTGGATCCCTCATCAACAAAGGAGCTCATTTAGAGCAAAACATGAGTGAATCTAGTGCTAAATTTTAAAGCCTCATAGCTATCCAGCTTCCTTAGCCCTAATTATTAAAGAATATAAGGCCAAGGTAATCCATGTATTCTTATATTCAGCTGATGCTTGAAGCTTAATAATTGCCCCTATCACCCAATCACAGCATCTAAGGAGTATCTTTGAGGTGGATAAAAGGATTTCAGCTGCTGCCCTCAGAGCTGAATTGTGAATTTACACAATTTCTTCTTGGTATAAAATCAGGTTATTTAATTTATTGCTTTAAAATTAAAACTGTTAAAACTGGCAAAATTGTGAGTGTTAGAAAGACAAAATTTCAATTAAGGACCTCTTGGATTGTACAACTGACAAATTATATTAGGAGTTATGGTTTCATTGTCTCTTGTATAATAAGAAAAGAAGCTAAAAATATTGTTCCAGGAAGAACCTGGGATATAGAAGTAGAGAAAGATGTTGCAGTCCTCAAAAACAACATATAATATGGCCCTTTATTGGATCAAAACATTTTATCTGACATCTGCAAATTCAAATATAATTGCAGCAAATTGTAGAGGTGATAAGAAATTTGTATTGCATTCTTTATTTGTATTTTTTACTTAATTTGTTTTTTGCTTTCTATTTTTAGTCCAACTGTTTATATTCTGTCTTTCATATTTTAAACAATGACTAATCAACAAACTTTCTAATATGTTCATCAAAAGTAATTTGGATTTATTAATAGCTAATATTTTGGAGTTGATCTGACCATCATTATAACACAACATTCTTCATTACTTTTTCAGATTAATGATAGAATTGCTTCAGAGACTCTGAGTGATAAAAGCAAATTCCCCTTTTTCCACCAAATGTTCCCCAGAGAAGGTTTCCAGTACCCAGCAATTGTCCAGCTGCTGCTCCATTTCAGATGGACTTTGATTGGTCTCTTCGCTTCTGACAACGAGAAGGGAGAGAATTTCATGAGGACTTTCACTCCTCTGCTTGTTCGAAATGGAATTTGTGTTGCTATATCACAACAATTGTCAACAACTGGATATACAGCAGCCCTCAGGAATGGTCTCTCTAAGTGGAGACAAGTCAATGTCTTTGTTCACTTCATAGAAAGTGTTCTCATTTGGTACAGTATTCTTCCTTTCCATTTAACACTTATGCGTTTGCCAGGATCCATTGAAGGGAAAGTCTGGATACTCACAAATTTTGCAATGTATAATATGGAAAAGCACAGACTTCTGAGATATATCCATAGTATTTGGAACTTTGAATTTTTTAGAGTAAAGAGGACAGAAAATGATGCTTTTGAACCCTATTTCTTTGTGAAACCTGATTTTGAAGATCAGTCTTTTCACTGTTCTCTTTTAAAGAACATATTTTCTGTCAAAGGCCGCAGAAGATGCACCCAGAAAGCCCCACTGGATACCCAAGAGAAAATGGACATGATCCCAAATGACTCCACTTCGTTCAGTATCATGAAGACTCTGGCCCACATCTTGAATGCTGCCTATTCTTCCAGGTCAAGGAGGAGAAGGAAGGAGGGTGAAGAGAGGTTGGGGACTCCAAGGATGCAGCCGTGGCAGGTATGGGGTCTTGATCTGGATCCATTAATCTGAGTTCCTTTGGAGAAGGAATAAAATGGATAAGAGGAACAATTGCAACCTCCTTATTCTACAAAAAGCCAACAGATTTGGCCAATCTATTCGCTCAGGGGATAATGTTCCAAAGAGTATATACCAGGACAGATAAATTTTGATATTAAACACTGCTAATTTTAAAAAGGAATATGTGGATTTTAAAATAAATTTATGTATCTATTGGTTTGTGATTAGTACTATTGAAATTTATGTTCATAAGTTAGAAGGAGACCCTGAGACCATCTAGCCATAAAGATGGCCACGAAGGAGGAGCACGCATAGGAGTGTGCGGTAGTGTGAGAAGGCGAGATGGGGTACCAGGGTGCAAGGTTCGGTTTTTGCCGGCCCCAGCCACGATTGTGGCAGGATCGGGGCGGGACCGTCGGGATCAAGGCCAAAGTCAAGGTTGAGGCCTACCCCAGAGTTGGTGCCATCTGGGAGGCCAGCATTGATGTAATGGGTTTGGCACGGACAGCAGATGGAGGAGTACAGAAGGAGTGGGGGGACCTTGGAGCCCCTGGCCCTTGCTCGACCCTGTGGGACCTTTTGGCTGCAGTGTGCGCAGGACAGGAGATGGGGAGAAGGTGGCGGCCAGTGGAGGCAAGGCTCTTGCTGCCCCAGGTGAGTAGATGGGGCAGTGATGGAGCCAATATGGCAACCACGGCCTCCATCATTTTTAATTCTATCTATTTTTTGGCCTTCCCCAAAGAGTGCTACTGTGACTGGCTGGTGGGGCTGGGGATGGTGGCAGTGCCTCAGTGTTCTCACTTACAGGACTCAGTGACTTCTCCCCGGGAAAGAAGTTGGAGGATAGCCTGCTTGGGGCTTCAAGACCTCTGAATCTGGACCCGATCATTGGTCCTTACACCTTTTTTGCTGCATTGTAAGCTCATTGACGATAGATCTATGCCCTGGACTCACCCTCTCGCTTGCCCACACCCCTTTTTTAGCTCCTATGTATATATAGTGTATGTACATTGCTTCTCAGCTCCGGGTGCTGCGGGATTCCCCCCTCTCGTAGCAATGGCCCTCTGTGTTATCGAGGGCCTATCTCGAGAATGGGCATTAGAACCTGGAGAGATGGTCCGCAGATAAGGGAAGGCTTAGGGATTTTTTAAATAGATGGTTAGGGAAACCTTTTAAGGGGGCAGGTAGGGAACCGGGGGTTAGCGAGGAATGATGGCTTACAGGGAGGGTGCCCGATATGGCTGGGCGTGGGAGGAGAGCATTGGAGACTGAATGGGGGGGGAGGTTCGTTCCATGGGATAATGGGAGGAAAATTGGTGTTATCTCTGGGAGAGGCAGCTATGGCACAAGCAGGGGGCCGTATCCAGTGAAGGGCGGGCAATTCCACTATCTCTGAGTGGTGGCACGTGCCGACCCCCTTTATTCATCCAGGTTGTATGGGCTCTCAGGACCCCTGCGGCTGATGCTGTGCAACGCCAGGTCCGTGGTGAATAAAGCCCCCCTCATTTCGGAGAATGTGCAGAAGGGGGGAGCAGACCTGGTGGGTGTTATGGAGACCTGGCTGAGCCATGTTGGGGAGTTCCTTGGAGATGTGCCTGCTGGGTTTCCTTGTATTTCATTAGCCGCGGGCGGAGGGGAGGGGTGGGGGTGGCGGTGCTAGTTAAGGAAGGTTTTGCTCCAAAGGAGACCACTGTTTCTCAGATAGCTAGCTGTGAGTCCCTTCTGGTGAAATGGGGCCATTGGGGCCAGAGGGGCTTGCTGATCGCATACCTGGCTCCCTGCCACGTGACAGCAACCTTGCACGAGCTGCTCAATGTCATTGCCGAGATGGCGGTTGAGACTCCCAGGCTTATGATCATGGGAGATTTCAACTTGCCATCAGCTGGTGAGGCATCTGAGGTAGCTCGGAAGTTCGTGGCTTCCATTACAGCCATGGACCTGACCAAGGTAATTAAGGGCCCTACCCACGAGGACACATACACGCTGGGCTTGATTTTTATCTCTGGGCAGTGGAATGATCTGCAATTAGGGGATATAGTGATAGAACCCTTGTCATAGTCAGATCATTTTCTTCTTTGGCTCGACTTTCTGACCGCCACTCCCAGCCACAGGGAGGCGGAGCAAGTTAAATGGTTCCGCCCCAGGCACCTGATGGACTCTGATCGGTTTCAGAGGGAGCTTGGGCCATTCCCTGAGTCTCTGTCCCATGGCTCGACCGAGGAGCTGGTGGCCACCTGGAATAAGGTGGCCAGTGATGCCTTGGATCGGGTTGTGCCTTCGCGACCTCTGACTTGACGCCGAATCAACCTGGCTCATTGGTTTTCTGAGGGGCTGAGGGAGATGAAGCGACAGAAAAGACACCTAGAGAGCAATTGGATGTCCAGCCACTCTGAATCTGATCGAACTCTGGCTAGATTGCATATTTAGATCTACCTGGGGGCGATCAGGGATGCGAAGAGTAATTACTTCGCCTCCTTGATTGCATCGGCAGATAACTGCTCAGCATTCCTCTTTAGGGTGACCCACTTCCTTTTACATCTGGGAATGCAGGAAGATCCTTTGGAGGGCTCTGCTGAGGATTTTTCAAGTTTCCTGTACGATAAATTCGATCAGATATGGAAAGGTTTGGACTCTGCTTGGCAGGATCCAGATGAGATGTTAGGTGCAGGTCTTGCAAATGTTGCCTGGGTGGAGTTTGACCCTGTGACTCCCGAGGATATGGACAGGTTGCTGGGACGGTTGAATGCTGCCACATGTTTATTGGACCCGTGTCCCTCCAGATTGGTACTGGCCTCCCAGGAGGTGACATGAGGCTGGCTCCAGGAAGTTGTTGAGACCTCTTTAAGGGAGGGCTTCTTGCTAGCTGCCTTGAAAGAGGCAGTGGTGAAACCCCTCCTTAAGAAACCCTCCTTGGATCCAACAGTTTTTGCCAACTATCATCCTGTCTCCAACCTTCCCTTTTTGGCGAAGGTTATTGAGAGTGTGGTGGCGTATCAGTTTTCTCGGTACCTGGATGAAAATATCTATCTAGACCCGTGCCAGTCCGGCTTCAGGCCTAGGTTCAGCAAAGAAACGGCATTGGTCGCCTTGGTTGATGATCTCTGGAGTCCCCGCGATAGGGGTTGTTCCTCTATCCTGGTCCAGCTAGAACTCTCAGCTGCTTTTGATACCATCGACCATGGTATCATGATGCACCGGTTGGAGGGGTTGGGAGTGGGGGGCACTGTGCTGCAGTGGTTCTCCTCCTACCTCTCCGATCAGATTCAGATGGTGTTGGCAGGAGGGCGGAGGTCGACCCCAAGGTGCCTGTTGTGTGGGGTGCTGCAGGGTTTGGTCCTCTCACCCCTTCTGTTTGGCATCTATATGAAGCCACTGGGTGAGATCATTCATGGCTTTGGGGTGGAGTTCCATCAGTACGCTGATGATATGCAGCTGTACGGCTGTCATTGGAAGATCATATGATGGCCATGACCAGGGGGGCCTTCTATCAAGTTTGCTTGATACACCAGTTGCGTCCCTTTCTAGATCAGAACTCGCTACGTACAGTCACTCAAGCACTTGTCATTTCCCGCCTGGATTATTGCAATGCTCTCTACTTGGGACTCCCCTTGAACCGTACCCAGAGACTTCAGCTAATTCAGAATGCGGCCGCATGGGGGACTATGGGGGTCAGGGGTCTTCCAGATGCGTTTCAAGGTGCTAATGACCATTATTAAAGCGCTCCATGGCTTAGGGGCGGAGTATCTGCAGGAGCGCCTGTTACCAATTAATATCTTCCACAGACCAGTCTGCTCCCCAGAGAGGGCCTTATCAGGGTGCTGTCAGCTAGACAATGTCAGCTGGCGATCCCCAGGGTCAGAGCCTTCTCTGTGGCAGCTCCGATCTTGTGGAACAAACTCCCCCCGGAGATACGTACTATCTCTGATCTCCGGGTTGTTCGGCATGCTCTCAAGACCTATCTTTTTATCCAGGCCAGGCTATCTCGATTTCCCATAAGTCACCTTGGGGTGGGCCTTTAAATTTTTTTAATTGGGGTTTTATTGGGTTATAGCTGTAATTTGCTTTTAAACCATTCAGCCTTTATTTAATTATTTTAAATGGATTTTAATGCTGGTTTATGCATTTTTGTATGTTTTAATGGCTGTTCACTGCCCTGAGTCCTTCGGGAGTAGGGCGGTATATAAATCCAAACATTAAATTAAATTAAATAAAATGGTTCTGCCCCAGGAGGCTGATGGAACTGGAGAGGTTCCAGCGGGAGCTTGAGCCATTTCCTGAGGCCTTGTCTCATGGCTCAACCGAGGATCTGGTAGCCACCTGGAACAGGGTGGCTGGAGGAGCCCTGGATTGAGTCGCGCCATTGCGACCTCTGACTGGGCACCGAATCAACCCAGCTCCTCGGTTTTCTGAAGGGCTGAGGGAGATGAAGCTCTGGAAAAGACGCCTAGAGAGCAGTTGGAGGGTAAGCCGCTCCGAATCAGATCAAACCCTGGCTAAGTCATATGTTAGGACTTACCTGGGGGCAATCAGGGAGGCGAAGAGTAGTTATTTCACCTCTATGATTGCGTTGGCATATAATCGCCCAGCTGCCCTTTTTAGGGTGACCTGCTCCCTCTTACATGGGTCGGTCTTCTCACCTCTCCTGTTCAGCATCTATGTAAAGCCGCTGGGTGAGATCATCTGTGGTTTTGGGCTGGAGTATCACCTGTACACTGATGACACTCAGTTGTACATCTCCACCCCTAGCCACCCCAACGATGCCGTGGAAGTAATGTCTCAGTGTCTGGAAGTTGTGCGGACCTGGATGGGGAGAAACAGGCCCCTCCAAGACAGAGTAGCTGTGGCTTCCGGTGGCCCTATATGGCCAATTGAGTCCATCTCTGGCTATTGGGGGCAAGTTATTGGCCCCCATGGAAAGGGTCCACAACTTGGGAACTCCTGGATTCACAGCTGTCGCTGGAAGATCATATGATGGATGTGACAAGGGGGGCTTTTTACCAGATCTGCCTGGTTTGCCAGTTGTGCCCCTTTCTTGATCGGGATGCCCTTCACACAGTCACTCAGGCACTCATTGTCTCCCGGCTGGATTACTGCAATGTTCTCTACATGGGGCTCCCCTTGAACCGCATCCGGAGGCTGCAGTTAGTTCAGAATGTGGCCGCATGGGGAATTATGGGGGTCAGGGGATGTTCCCACATGACTCCTCTCCTGCGCGAAGTTTACTAGCTTCCTGTGGCCTTCCAGGTGCGTTTCAAGGTGCTAGTTACCTTCTTTAAAGCGCTCCATGGCATAGGGCCTGGGTATCTGCTGGAGCGCCTGCTGCCGAAAACTATCTCCCACAGGCTAGTCCACTCCCACAGAGTGGGTCTCGTCCGGGTGCTGTCAGCCAGACAATGCCAGCTGGCGACCCCCAGGGGTAGAGCCTTCTCTGTGACAGCACCAACCCTATGAAATCAGATCCCTCCAGAGATCTATACGATCATTGATCTCTGGCCCTTCTGCCACGCCCTCAAGACCTATCTTTTCATCCAGGCCAGGCTGTCCTGCTCCCCGGGTTTTTTTAGAAATGTTGCTTCCTTTGGGGGGGGGTTAGTGGGTTTTAGTGGGTTTTAAATTTTAGAGTTCTTAAATGATGAGATAACAGCCCAGGTTTAATGTTTTA
>JANHFO010416736.1:0-13633 GCA_032468095.1 Pareas carinatus
GCAGATATTTAGCTTTTAGTCTTTCTAGTTGTATATGTCCCGAGCAATAAGACCCGTAATGTCTCGGTTACAGGTGTTCAAGTCACAACTAATGGGGCCCCTGCCGTAAAACGCCATGTAACGTGACTTGCTTTTTCCAAATGTTTTTCCAGTGGTTTAGAACAAACCTGGGGTCCATGGACCCTTTGGAATCTGGCAAGTTGCCAAGCCTCGAAGCTTCTGGTTCGAATTGGATGCTGGCATGCATGAAAAGCAACGTATTTTATAGGTAGTTTTCAACTTATGGCTGTTTGCATACCGTCTGTTGTTTCCCCCCCAAACTAGCTAATTTCTAAATTTAAATGTTGGGGCTCCTTTGGGTGGGTGCTATCTAGGCAACTTGCCCCCATTTGACACCACCAACCATCACAGGACCATGATTTATACAGGGAGTCTTTGACTTACAACAGTTCATTTAGTGACCATTCAAAGTTGCCACATCACTGAAAAAAGTGACTTATGACTGTTTTCACACGATGGTTGCAGCATCCCCTGTTCATGTGATTTACATTCAAATGCTTGACTACAGACTCCCATTTATGACGGTCGCAGTGTCCCGGGGTCACGTGATCCCCTTTGGCGACCTTCCGAATGGCAAAACTCAAGGGGGAAGCCAGATTCACTTAACAACCATGTGACTCACTTAATCACTGCAATGATTCACGTAACAACGTTGGCCAGAAAGACTAAAATGGGGCAAAAATTCACTCAACAAATTCAGCTAACAGCAGGATTTTTGAGCTCAGTAGTTGTAAGTCGAGGACTAGCTCTATTTAGATTCGACCATTAAGCTTTAAAGAAGACTGCAATTGTTGAAAGAGGATAACGTTCCTCAGCTGTCGGAGAAATTGTTAAACCGGCACGAAGAGGATAGACTCAAATTTAGCAGAAGCGTCATGGGGGAGGGGAGTTTTATTGGGATATTTTGAAAAGCGGTTGTAATTACTGCTAAAAACGACAAACGGAACATTGGGTTCTTTTTCAGCCTTGGGAGGATCGCGTGCATCTCGCTCACCAACTCACTTAAATTTCTCTAAAGGAAATTAAAAGGCCTATGGCAAACTTAGACTGCATATCCAAAAGCAAAGACATCACTTTGTCAACAAAGATCCGTATAGCAAAAGCTTTCCTAGTTTCCCCAGTGGCCGTGTATGGCTGTGAGAGTTGGGTGACAAGGAAGGCTGAACGCCGAAGAAGAATCGATGCCTTTGAGTTGTGCTGCTGGAGAAGACGACTCTGGAGGGTCCCTCGGACTGCAATGCGATCAAATTAGTCAGTCCTGGAAGACGTCTACCTTGACTGCTCCTTAGAAGGAAGAATGCTAAAGCTGAGACTCAGATATTTTGGCCACCTAATAGGAAAGAGAGGACTCCTTAGAAAAGACTGATGCTGGGAAAGACAGGTGGCTAAAGGAGAAGGGGACGGCAGAGGATCAGGTGGTGTGAGACCAGGCCAATGACCTAGAAGTACCTACCACCATACCTAGCAGGGCCAAGGCCTGAGCAGGGTGGACAAAAAACAGGAAGTCGTTAAGGGACAAAGGAGCTCAAGCACATGGCAAACTCCCCCCAAGGCTTCTTGAACAAGGCTTCTTGACTTCTTGGAGTTGGGGGTTGAATGAAAGCCCCTCCATTTCATACCCAGAGGGATAAATAGAGGTCCTAAAGCCTCCCCCAGGCTCTTTTGGATCGGATCCCAGACTCGGCAGCTTCCGTCCCTCTAGCTAGGCTTGGCAAGCTAGGAGTGGATACTAAGTGTGGGTGTGTGAGAGAGAGCAAAAATAATCAGTAAAAGTTTGTTGTTAGTTTAAATTCTCTGGGCCTCTGTGTATTTTTAAAGAACCGTTTGTGCCTCGGTGTTCAGTTGATTTGGAACTGAGTGTGTGAGTGAGGGGCCATAAGCTGAACCTGAGAGCACATCTGTGTAACAGTGGCTGGATGGTATCACAGATGCAACAGGCAGGAGTTTGGCCAGGCTGTGAGGACAGAGAGGCCTGGCAGGCTGTGGTCCATGGGGTCGCAAAGAGTCAGACACAACTTAGCAACTGAACAACAACAAGAAGTATATATATTTATATATATTTATTTTCTTCAGGATGAGAGGAGGGGGGGAAAGTTACAATGTTTGACCCCTTTTCATTTAGCTTACATAAATTTTTTTTAAATATCTCTTTATAAACTATATAAATAGCTTTTACAATTTAAATACATCGATGCGTGACACGAATGTACAACTGACAATCGGGTGGCATACACAGCTGGGTTTCCTCCATCTCCAGAAATGATCCTTTGTCATGGGGGAAGAAGTTGTGAGCGGGTGTATTTTTGTTTGTGTGTGTCTGCGTGTCAGTTTGTATATACATATATATGCATACATACATACATATATATATCATCTACGAGGTGCGATCATTAAATTCCGAGACTGGTCCCATAAATTGAAATAAAATCACCAGATTTAAATTTGGCTGCCATCCCCTTCGAAGGAGTTCCCCCTTGGGCAGCTGCACACCCATCCCGGCCCCTCTCCCATTTTTTCAATGCCTCCTGGACGTCGCCTTCTTCAAGCCTCTCAAGCACCTTCTGCGATTCGCATTGGATTCCCTCCACCTTGCCAAAACGGCGACCCTTCAGCGTCAATTTCATCTTTGGAAGCAGAAAGAAGTCGCAGGGGGCCAAATCTGGTGAATACGGGGGATGAGAAACGGCGGCCATGCAGTTACGGGCACAAAACTGGCGTATTGCGAGAGCTCTGAGAGCTGGTGCACTGTCTTCATGGAGCAACCATTTGTTCTCTGTCCAGAATTGTGGTCGTTTCTGACGAATGTTCGCCCTGAGATGTCTCAAAACATTGGGGTAGAAATCAGTATTCACTGTTCGAGCCGCAGGGACAAATTCACAGTGCACAATTCCGTGAATGATAAAAAAACCCGACGAGGATGCTCTTGATTGCGCTCTTGACCTGTCGTGCCTTCTTCGGTCTTGGAGATTGAGGGCTCTTCCATTGCGAAGACTGCCGCTTGGTCTCAGGATCGTACCTGTAGATCCAAGTCGCGACACTGGTAATGATCCTGGACATGAATTCTGGGTCACCCAGGGAGCGCTGACGGAGATCTTGACAGACGTCCTCTGACAGAAGCCTGGTCACGAACTTGGCAGCCATGCGGCACATATTCAAAATTGATGTCAGGATCATTTGAACCTCTCCAAATGACGTGTTGACGATGTCTGAATTCCAGGGCTCAATGAAGATAGCGCTTTGAATCTTCGTGTAGCTTCTGCTCAAGGTTGTTATACATCATGGCAGTGTGTGCATGGCAATCGCGTGATCCATTCTCCCACAGCGAGTACAGTCTCGGAATTTAATGATCACACCTCGTATGTATATAGGAGGTAAGATGGGAAGATTTGGGGGCACAAAACTCTAGCCAAACCAGTTCCCTCCCACTCAAAATGTCTGCACTCCCTCCACCTACACACAGGGCTCTTTCTTGGGTGGCTTGCGTCTCTTCGGTGGGGCGCTGAATGACTTCGAGTGGGGTACAGAAATGTACTTGGATGGAGTGGGGTGTTCCTTCAAAGGCCTGGAAGAAAAACATCAAAAATGGTCATAGGACGCTTCTGACACCTCGAGAGATTTTACAGAATAACAAGAGTACAGAGAGTCCTTGACTTATGGCACCCAAAATGTCTGTGGCTAACCAAGACAGTCGTTAAAGTGAGTTTTTTCAGGATGCTCGCGATAGAAACCCTACCTCCCCAAAAAGCCCCAGTTAAGATCCTCAGCCAGACGGATGCATTTAGTCTGTATTTCCCAAAAAATGAGACCTAACCAGAAAATAAGCTCTAATGTGTCTTTTGGAACAAAAATTAATATAAAACCCTGTCTTATTTTGGGGAAACCACAGCAGGCCTTGACTTAACCCTCACAACTGAGCCCAAAATTTCCACTCCTATGCAAAACAATTGTTCAAAGAGTTTTGGCCCATCTTACGACCGTTCTTGCCAAATTTGTTAAGTGACTCAGACATCTACCAAAGGGCAGGCAACAGAGCTTAGTCCTGTTTTAATACAACCCGGGTCAGTGTATTGTGTGAACACAGCCGTTCTAGGTAGAGTTTTTACATGGGGCACTAAATCAGAATCAGCAGTTGCGGAAATGCCTTCACACAGCCTATTCAGCTCTGGAAACAGACCAATCTGGGTTCCTTCTCCATGTTAATGACGTTTGATTTGTTCTTTTCCCTACGCTGGGCCAATAATTTTGTAGCTTGAAATGCACACATAAAATGAGGGAACATCCACAACTGGCTACTCAGAATCTTAAATCAGATTTGAGCCTTGTCTGAAATCAGGAATTCAGAGTGTGTGTCTATGTGTGCACGCACACGCGCGTGTGTACACACCTGTGTAATCATCTAGGCTGGAGCAGCGTTTTTCAACTGTGGCCACTTTAAGATGGGAGGCCTTCAACTCTCAGGATTCCTCAGTCAGCTGTGTTGTGAGTTAACATTCATACATTTTAAATGGAATTCTGGGACTTGAAGTCCAAACCTCATAAAGGGAATTCTTGGGCTTGAAGTGTTCACGGCTGAGAAACACTGCCCTGAACCATCCTTTCCAATCCTGATCTCTTCCAGATGTGCCAGACTTCAACTCCCAGCATTCCCAGCTGGTTTAACAATCCTGCTCTCAATTTTTCGGGAAAAGGTTAGCTCAAAAAATTTGATACACCAAGGTCCCGGTCCTATCAACTCCAGGAAAGGCAGGAAAACAGACCATAATCCCGAGCTGGCTGGAAGAAAATATTCCCTGGCTATGATCCCCATTTTGTGACAAGCAACGTCAGTAAGGAAGTCATTCCCTGAACCCCCGGTGGCAAGAAAAGTTCATAAAATGGAGGGAAAAGTCACTTCGAAAAAGATTTGCTTGGCAACAGTACTTTTGGACTAAATGTTGTATATTTATCAATAAACTGCTTGTGAACCCAGAAAACAGATTTCGGGAAGCAGAGAGTCCCACTATCCAAATGCTCAGCCATCCTCGGTTTGACAAGAGCCCCGTCTCCCCCCCTCATCACCAACCGGAACAGAAGAGAATTACAGGAGTTGGAAGGGACCTGGGAGGTCCTCTAGTCCAGAGGTCCTCAACGTGTGATCCACGGACCACAAGTACTCTGCGAGAAAATTTTGGTGGTCAGTAGAAACATCTGAACATTATTTTCATTTTCTATTTACCTGTTGAGTGGTAACGAAGCTCCTGCTCTTGGGGTTATACGGGCCAGCAATTCTTCTATGAGCCACCTGAAAAATAACATTCGTGCTTATTTTCTAGTTCTCATTTTCAGGCAAAATTATGAATTTGTTGGACCTCGAGGTCAAAAAGGTTGGCGACTACTGCTCTAAACCACCCTTCCCAATTCTGAGCACTTCCAGATGTGCCAGACTTCATCTCCCAGCATTTCCTGCCAGTTTAACAATCAGGTTCTCAATTTTTCAGGAAAACAACGCTAGCTCAAAAACTACAGAGCCCACGATTTGATACACCAAGGTACCGGTTCAATCAACTCCAGGAAAAAATGGAAAACAGATCATCATTTGGAGCTGGCTGGAAGAAAACGTTCCCAGGGCTACATTCACACCATACATTTAATCCTGGTCAAGGGAAGGCCTAACATGCTAAGCTTTGGATTGGGTTCCTTCCAGCTTTACTCTCAGACAAACCCCCGGCCACTTCATGAGTTTATACTTTCATTTTCCCAGAGTCTTTTCAAAAATGAGACGGGCAGCTAATACATTTAATAAGTAAATAATAAAAAAAATACATGTCATCTTCGACTTAAAGAGTTCATTTAGCGACTGTTCAAAGTTAAAAAGGCCCCCCAAAAAGCGACCTGGGACCGTTCTATCCACACTAAACCGGCCCTTGCAGCATTCTTGTATCTGCAAAGATCAAAATTTGGTTCTTAAGTCAACTGGCTCCTATTTATGGGGGTGGCAAGAAAAGTTCATTAAATGGAGGGGAAACTCACTTCGCAAATGACTCTCTTAGCATAAGTAATTTTGGGTTGAATCTTGTATATATATCAATAAATTGTTTGTGAACCCAGAAAACAGATTTCAGGAAGAAGGGAGTCCCATCGTCCAAATGCTCAGCCGTCTTCGGTTTGACAAGAGCCTCGTTTCCTCCCCCCCAATCAGAAACCAGAACAGAACAGAATAAGAAGCGGTCTTCTAGTCCCAGAGGTATTCAATGCATGGTCCAACCGCCACTAGTGGTCTGCGAGAAAACTTTGGTGGTTCACAGAAAAATCTGAACATTATTTCTATTTTTTATTTACCTGGCAAATAGCAGCGACAAATTTTCTGCTCCTGGGGATGGACCAGCTACGGGCCACCTGAAAAATCACATTAGTGTTTATTTTCCGGTTAGGTCTTATTTTCAGGCAAACAGGTAACATTCATATTGGTGGACCTCGGGATTTCAAATTATGAACTTGGTGGTCCCTGAGGTCAAAACGGCTGGCGACCCTTGCTGTAAACCACCTTTTCCAATCCTGATCTCTTCTGGATGTGCAACAGTTAAACTCCCAGCATTCCCAGGCGGTTTAGCAATCACACTTTCCATTTTTAGGGAAAACAACGCTATCTCAAAAACTACAGAGCCCATGATTTGATACACCAAGGTCCTGGTCCTATCAACTCCAGGAAAGGCAGGAAAACAGACCATCATCCCCAGTTGGCTGGAAGAAAACGTTTCCTGGCTACATTCACACCCTACAATTAATCCAGGTCAAGAAAAGACCCAACATGCTTAACTTTGATTGAGTCCCTTCCAGCTTTACTCTCAGACAAACCCCGGCGACTTCATGAGTTTATAGTTTCATTTTCCCAGAGTTGTTTCAAAAATGAGACGGGCAGTTTATAAATTTAATAAGCAAATAATAAAAAAGTACAGGTTCTCCTCGACTTACAACCGTTCATTTAGTTACCTTTTGAATTTACAATGAGCCCAAAAAAAGCGACTTGGGACCGTTCTTTCCACACTTAACTAGCCCTTGCAGCATCCCTGTAGTTGCAGAGATCAAAATTGGCGTCTTTTGGGAAGTGTCTCCTGTTTATGACGGTCGCAAGGTCCCCTGGTCATATGATCCCCCTTTTACGACCAGTAAAGCCACTAGGGAAGTCATTCCCATAATTCACGATGGCAATAAACGTTCATAACATAGGAGGAAAACTAACTTCGCAAATGACTCACTTAGCAACAGTAATTTTGAGGTGAATGTTGTAGATAAACTGCGCGTGAACCCAGAAAACAGATTTCGGGAAGGAGGGTGTCCCATCGTCCAAATGCTCAGCCATCTTCAATTTGATAAAAGCCATGTTATCCACCCTCCCCGTCATCATCAATCAGAGCAGAACAGAATAGTAAGAGTTGGAAGGGACCTTGGACGTCTTGTAGTCCAGGGGTCATCAATATTTGGTCTAAGGACCACTAGTGGTCTGCGAGAAAATTTTGGTGACCTGCGTAGAAATCTGAAAATTATTCCCATTTTTTATTTACCTGATAAGTAGTAGCGACAAACTTCCTGTTCCTGGAGAAGGATGATCCTGCAATTCTTTTACGAGCCACCTGAAAAATCATATTAGTGTTTATTTTCCGGTTAGGTCTTATTTTCAAGGAAACAGGTAACATTCATATTGGTGAGCCTCGGGATTTCAAATTATGAATTTGGTGGTCCCCAAGGTAAAAAAGGTTGGAAACCACTGCTCTAAACCACCCTTCCCAATCCTGGTCTCTTTTAGATGTGCAAGACTTCAACTCTCAGCATTTCCAGCCAGTTTAACAATCGCATTCTCAATTTTTTAGGACCAAGATCCCGATCCTATCAACTCCAGGAAAGGCAGGGAAACAGATCATGATCCTGAGCTGGTTGGAAGAAAACGTTACTTGGCTACATTCACACCATATATTTAATCCAGGTCAAGGAAAGACCCAACATGCTTAGCTTTGAGTCCTTTCAAAAATGAGATAAGCAGCTAATAAATTTAATAAGTAAATAAAATAAAAAAATACAGGTTTTCCTCAATTTACAACAGTTCATTTAGTGACTGTTCAAAGTTACAACAGCCCCGAAAAAGTGACCTAGGACTATTTTTTCCACACCTACTCTGCCCTTGCAGCATCCCTGTAGTTGCCGAGATCAAAATTTGGGTCTTAAGGCAACTGGCTCTTAGCTATGATGGTCGCAAGTTCCCAGGATCACATGATCCACCTTTTGCAACCACCAAAGTCAGTAAGGAAGTCATTCCCTTAACCCCCGGTGGCAAGAAAATTTCATAAAATGGGGGGAATCTCACTTCGCAAATGACTCGCTTAGCAACAGTGTGAGATATGAATATAACCAGTTTATTCCTGAATGGTTCTTCTGTCAGTTTAGGAGCAAGAATTACTCCATGTTTGTCCTTTGTATAACCTGGGCAAGCCCAATACTTACATAACTTGTTTTTCTGCTAGTTTGAACAAAACGTAAAGTCTGGAATATTCTGGGAATAGAACCAAATTAGATCATGGCAGGGGCTTTTTGCCTAGACAGGATAAACATCCTGGGAGTGGTGCATCTACTTCATAGACTGTTGTAACTGCCAAGATTGTGAACCCAGTAGGGGGGCCAGACAAAGGGAGTTGGATTATTTGTAAAAGGGTATAAATACTCATTCCATGTGATGGTGATTGCCTTCCTGCATTTCTGGGGGTTTTTTTGCAGGGAGACCCATTTGCAAATGCTATAAATAAAGCTCTTAGACAAATTGATCATGTGTCTTCAGCTATTTCCAAACCTGGGGTTATTTCAATCTCACAACAGTTATTTTGGGCTGAATGTTGTATATGTATCAATAAATTCCTGAAAACAGATGTCGGGAACCAGGGAGTCCCATCGTCCAAATACTCAGACGTCTTCGGATGAACAAGAGCCACTCCTCGCCTCCCATCACCAACCAGAACAGAACAAAATAATAAGAGTTGAAACGGACCTTGGAGATCTTCAAGTTCAAAGGTTGCCAACGTGTGGTCCTCAGACCACTAGTGGTTCGCAAGAAAATTTTGGTGGTGTGCCGAAAAATCTGAAAATTATTTCCATTTTTTATTTACCTGGTAAGCAATATCGCCAAATTTCCTGCTCCGGGGGATGGACGAGCCAGTGATTCTTTTACAAGCCACCTGAAAAATCACATTAGTGTTTATTTTCAGGTTAGGTCCTATTTTCAGGCAAACAGGTAACATTCATATTGGTGTGCCTCGGGATTTCAAATTATGAATTTGGGGGTCCCCGAGGTCAAAATGAATGGCGAACCCTGAGCTAAACCACCCTTCACTATCTTTATCTCTTCCAGATGAGTCAGACTTCAACTCCCAGGATTTCCTGCCGGTTTAACAATCGCATTCTCAATTTTTCAGAAAAACAATGCTAGCTTAAAAACTACGGAACCCATGATTTGATACACCAAGGTCCCGGTGCTATTAACTCCAGAAAAAAATGGAAAACAGACAGTCATCCTGAACTGGCTGGAAGAAAACATTCCCTGGCTACATTCACACCACACATTTAATCCAGGTTAAGGAAAGATCCAACATGCTCAGTTTTGTATTGCCTTCCTTCCAGCTTTACTCTCAGACAAACCCCGGCGACTTCATGAGTTTATAGTTCCATTTTCCTAGAGTCATTTCAAAAATGAGACGGGAAGCTAATAAATTTAAAAGTAAATAATAAAAAAACTACAGGTCATTCTCGACTTACAACAGTTCATTTAGTGACTGTTCAAAGTAACAACAGGCCCACAAAAACCGACCTAGGGTCGTTTTTTCCACACTTAACCGGCCCTTGCAGCATCCCTGTAACTGCAGAGATCAAAATTTGAGTCCTAAAGCAACTGGCTCCTATTTCTGATGGTCACAAGGTCACAGAGTCAAATGATCCCCCCCTCCTTTTGCGACCACCAAGTCTGTAAGGAAGTCATTCCCTTAACTCCCGATGACAAGAAAAGTTCATAAAATGGGGGGAGGGGAAACTCACTTCGCAAATGACTTGCTTAGCAACAGTAATTTTGGGCTGAATGTTCTGTATATATCAATAAACTGCGTGTGAACCCAGAAAACAGATTTCGGGAAGCAGGGAGTTCCATCGTCCAAATGCTCAGCCGTTTTCCGTTTGACAAGAGCCCCTTCCCCACCTCCCCCATCACCAACCAGAACAGAAGAAAATAACAAGAGTTGGAAACGACCTTGGAGGTCTTCTAATCCAGAGGTTGTTAATGTGTGGTCCTTGGATCACTAGTGGTCCACGAGAAAATTTTGGAGGTCTGCAAAAAATCTTTTTTATTTACCTGGTAAGTATTAGCAACAACTTTTCTGTTTCTGGGGAAGGACGAGCCAGCGATTCTGTTAAGGACCACCTGAAAAATCACGTTAGTGTTTATTTTCTGGTTAGGTCTTATTTTCAGGCAAACAGGTAACATTCATATTGATGGGCATCGGGATTTCAAATGATGAATTTGGTGGTCCCTGAGGTCAAAAAGGTTGGCGACCACTGCTCTAAACCACCCTTCCCAATCCTGATCTTGTCCAGATGTGCCAGACAAAAAACTCCAGAATTCCAAGCAGGTATAACAATCGCAGACTCAATTTTTCAGTAAAAGCAATGCTAGCTCAAAAACTACAGAGCCCATGATTTGATACACCAAGGTCCCGGTCCTATCAACACCAGGAAAAAATGGAAAACAAACCATCATTCCGAGCTGGCTGGAAGAAAACGATCCCTGGCTACATTCACACCATACATTTAATCCAGGTCAAGGAAAGACCCAAAATGCTTAGCTTTGGATGGGGTTCCTTCCAGCTTTACTCTCAGACAACCCCCGGTGACCCCTGATGGCAAGAAATGTTCATAAAATGTGGGGAAAACTCACTTCGCAAATGACTTGCTTAGCAACAGTAATTTTAGGCTGAATGTTCTCTATATACCAATAAACTGCGTGGAACCCAGAAAACAGATTTCGGGAAGCAGGGAATCCCATTGTCCAAATGCTCAGCTGTCCTCGGTTTGACAAGAGCCCCCCCCTCAAATCACCAACGAGAATAAAAGAGAATAACAAGAGTTGGAGCGGACCTTGAAGGTCTTATAATCCAGAGGTTGTCAACATGTGGCCCATGGACAGTAGTGGTCTGTGAGAAAATTTTGGCGGTCTGCAGAAAAATCTGAAACTTTTTTCCATTTTTCATTTACCTGATAAGTAATAGTGACAAATTTCCTGTTTCTGGGGATGGACGAGCCAGCAATTCTTTAACGAACCACCTGAAAAATCAAGTTAGTGTTTATTTTCCGGTTAGGTCTTATTTTCAGGCAAACAGGTAACATTCATATTGGTGGGCTTTGGAAATTCAAACTCTGAATTTGGTAGTTCCCGAGGTCAAAACGGTTGACGACCACTGCTCTAAACCACCCTTCCCAATCCTGATCTCTTCCAGATGTGCCATACTTTATCTCCCAGCATTCCCAGCCGGTTTAATAATTGTATTCTCAATTTTTCAGGAAAAAAATGGTAGCTCAAAAATTACGGAGCCCATGATTTGATACACCAAGGTCCCAGTCCTATCAACTCCAGGAAATGCAAGAAAATGGGCCATCATCTCGAGCAGCCTGGATGAAAACATTCCCTGGCTACATTCACACAGCCCCGAAAAAAGCAACCTAGGACCGTTCTCTCCACACTTAACCGGCCCTTGCAGCGTCCCTGTAGTTGCAGAGATCATAATTTGGGTCTTAAGGCAATCGGCTCCTATTGATGACGGTCGCATGGTCCCGGGGTCACATGATCCCCTTTGTGACCACAAAGTCAGTAATGAAGTCAATCCCATAACCCCTTGCTGGCAAGAAAAGTTAATAAAATTGAGGATAAACTCACGTCGCATATGGCGTTGCCTAGTGACAGTAATTTTGGGCTGAATTTATATATATATATATATATATATATATATCAATAAATTGTGTGTGTTGTTTGAAAAACGAGATGAGCAGCTAATAAATTTAATAAGTACAGATCCTCGACATACAACTGTTTTCCTCATACTTAACTAGCCCTTGCAGCATCCCTATAGTTATACAGATCAAAATTTGGATCTTAAAGCAACTGTCTCCTATTTATGACGGTCGCAAGGTCCCAGGGTCAGGTGATCCCCCCTTTTGCGACCATCAAAGTCAGTAAGGAAGTCATTCCCTTAACCCATGATGGCAAGAACAGTTCATAAACTAGGGGGTAAACTCATTTCCCAAATGACTCGCTTAGCAACACTAATTTTGTGCTGAATGTCGAATATTTATCAATAAACTGTGTGTGAACCCAGAAAACATATTTTGGGAAGCAGGGAGTCCCATCCTCCAAATGCTCAGCCGTCCTCGGTTTGACAAGAGCCCTGGTTCTCCCCCTATCAGAAACCAGAACAAAAGAGAATAATAAGAGATGGAAGGGACCTTGGAGGTCTTCTAGTCCGGAGGGCGTCAATGTGTGATCCACGGACCACTAGTGGTCAGTGAGAAAATTATGGTGGTTCACAGAAAAATCTGAACATTATTTCCAATCTTTATTTACCTGATAAGTAGAAGCGACAAATTTCCTGCTCCTGGGGATGAACCAGTAAACGATTCTATTACGAGCCATCTGAAAAATCACATTAGTGCTTATTTTCCAGTTAGGTCTTATTTTCAGTCAAAAGAGTAACATTCATATTGATGAACCTCCGCATTTCAAACTATGAATTTGGTGGTCTCTGAGGTCAAAAAGGTTGTTGACCACTGCTCTAAACCACCCTTCCCTATTCTGATCTCTTCCAGATGTGCCAGACTTCAACTCCCAGCATTCCCAGTTAGTTTAACAATTACGCTCTCAAGTTTTTGGGGAAACTACGCTAGATCAAAAACTACAGAGCCCATGACTTGATACACCAAGGTCCCGGTCCTATCAACTCCAGGAAAGGCAGGAAAACAGACCATCATCCTGAGCTGGCAGGAAGAAAATGTTCCCTGGCTACATTCACACCATACATTTAATCCAGGTCAAGGAAAGGCCCAACATGCTCAGTTTTGGATTGGGTTCCTTCCAGTTTTAATCTCAGACAAACCCCAGCGACTTCTTGAGTTTATAGTTCCATTTTCTCAGAGTCCTTTCAAAAACGAGACGGGCAGCTAATAAATTTAATAAGTAAATAAAAACATACAGGTCATCCTTGAGTTACAACAGTTCATTTACTGACCGTTTGAAATTACAATGGCCCTGAAAAAAGCATCATAGGACCATTTTTTCCCCACACTTAACCGGCCCGTGCAGTGATCAGAATTCGGATCATAAGGAAACTGTCTCCTATTAATGACGGTCGAAAGATTCAGGGGTCACATGATCCCCCTTTTGGGACCACCAAAGTCAGTAAGGAAGTCATTCACAAGATGGGGGAAAGCTCACTTCGCAAATGACTCGCTTAGCAACAGTAATTTTGGGCTGAATGTTCTCTATATATCAATAAACTGCGTGTGAACCCAGAAA
>JANHFO010416738.1:0-13633 GCA_032468095.1 Pareas carinatus
TATGGCTGTACATCGCCCTGGGTCCCTTCGGGGAGAAGGGCGGTATAAAAATATAATTAAATAAATAAATAAATAAAAAACAACTCTTACTCAAAGAGCACGTGGCCCTAGAGTGTTTTTGCAGAGCTACATCGGGCAAAGGCTCCTGCATTTGGTAGCCCTCTAGATAGTCGTCATGTCACCTGAAAGCTCAACTATGAGCTGTGGGCACTATATGGGATTGCCATTGAAGATCACTCATAAACTATTGCTCCAGAATGCATCAATGGTGAGCAGTGGTGGACTTACCTTGGGATGCCCACATGATTTTCCCTCTTTACTACCCACATTGGTAGCTTATATGCTTCAGGGGGAAATTCCAGGTGCTGGTTATCATTTATAAAGACTTACATGACATGGGACCCTATTATTTGAGCAACTATCTAGCTTCTTTCTGACCTGTAAGAGTTGACATGGTTAACACAGTCTGGGTCCCTACAATCAAGCATTGTTATGTTTTGGGACTCAGGAACTTTCAGGACTTCTCTGTTGCACCACCTATGTCTTCTTCCCTTCTTGTACTGAATTGAATTAGGGAGGTATTGGAGCCACTTATACATTTTTGCTTGTTTTGGACTTAAGCCATGTTTTTCTACATGTTGCTTTGGTAAAGAATCTGGCTTAATTCTCCTAAGGTCATCTCCCTTACTCTTTACATCTATGCTTTAGACATGTCCTAGGTCCATTCAATATCAGATGTACCTTTGGGATTCACATGGAGAGTACAATCCAAACTATTCATTCCCAACACAACTAGATCCTTAGTTACAGTGCCCCTCAACCTTTATAGTTTGGAGGGGGGGAGGGGACTGGCTTGTCAAGCGGTAAGCCTTCTATTTAGTGTATGTGTTTAAAGGAAACTTGCTGAATCACTGGGCTAAAGTAGTTGAAGTCTTTAGACCTCCAGCAGGATGTCTGTAGTCTCGAGAATTGCCCTGGAAAACCCTATTAGCTGCCACCTAGTGGCTGAAATGTATATAAGCATATGTGTTGCACAGGCAAACGCCAGTTGAGAGAAACTTCTGTAACATAATGTCTATTGCTGTAATGATTGTGACTTGTAAATAAATGGTTCCTGTTTGACCTACACCATCTCCTTCTATGTCTGTGAAACCCAGTACGCAACAGGGCCAGTGTGTGTGTGCATGCACACAAACCTTTCACTCCAAACGTGCGTGAGTTGAGCTGCATGCATGTGCATGCCACTTGTGCCATCCCACTGCTTGCACAAGTCAAGGTGTGCACATGTGCACCAGCCAGTGGCTCACAGCCCACTTCCAAACTGGCCATGGCCTGGTAGTGGGCTGTGGCCCAGGAGTTGGGGACCCCTTCCTTAGTTGAACTATGGATGAGAGCTTCATGAACTACACCAGGTTCTCTCTGAAACTCCACCAGATCCATCAGATATTTGGGGTGAATTGGTCAAATAGGTCCCTTCTCCATGCAGTGGGGAAGCAGCCACAGAAAACCTCATGTCTAACAAAAAGTAATCTATCTATGACACGGTACTGATGACAACATCTCCCAATCCAGATCACATTGCAACTGCCCCCAAGATAGATCTAATGTGTGACCCTCACTGAGTTAGGTCATCAATAATTCTGATCAAGTCCATGGTTGCCATGAAGGCCATGATGTCCTTTATATCTCCAGTTGTGAGTCAAGCAAAGACAGGTTGAAATACACCAGAAATACAAATGAGGAACTCCACTGCCAGCCTCTAATGGTATCTAGGAATGACCTTAGGAGACAAGAAGAAGGATGCAACCAAAGAAACAGTCATATGAAAGGCAATTTAGCCCATGACAGGAAGAGGGGCAGGGCAACAGACTTAGAAGGGACCTTCCTAGTTTCTTGCGCTGTAAAGGGGATGTGGGGGGAAGGGAGAAATGTAGTTTTAAGCTTGCAAGATTCTGTTAATGCAACCTTAAATAAAGTAGAATTAGTTCATCTGGCTGTACTTCCTGTGGTCTACTACAGTGGCCCCCAACCTTTTGGGCCCCCTGGATTGGTTCCATGGAGAAAGGTTTTTCCAATGACCGTAGGAGGTGTGGTTTTGCATACTGCCTGCATCATGCAAATGGGGCTTGGCTTGTTTCTATGGCTCGGTCGCTGGCATGCCGCGGCCTGGTGCCAGTCCATGGACTGGAGTCCATGGACCCCTGGTCTTTTCAAGGCTGCCTTTTACTTCACCATTCCCCTGGCTGTCTCTCTTTTTCCTGTCTCCCAGGATCATTCCCACATACTATTACACAACCTGGTCATCGAGTCAAACAACTCCCTGAAAAGCAAGAAAATTGGTACACAAATAACAAAACCGAGCTTCGTAAATAGGAATTCACATCTGATTCTCTGTAGAGAAGTGCCCTAGAAGCCAACAGAGTCTCCTGGATGACTATGGCTGCTCCACATCATCACCTCTGCTCTGGAATCTTCCACCTCCTTCCACTCAATGTCTATCCAGATCATGGTAATGATGCCAGCCCAGCCCCCTCCTGCATGATCACATATGAGGTTTCTATTGTCCCTGTAAAGCCTGCCATTTTGACACTTTTCACTCCCTGGAACATACAGTGTTAGCAATATCTTTAATAGCTTTGTTATCTTCTCCAATTTGATACAGAACAGCCATAATGCTTTTCTTGGCAACTCCTTAACTGTTGTTTTTGGTGGTAGAACCTCCTTGCATGTCATCCAGCCAGATAGTAAATAAAATTGAGTAATCAAAATACAGTGTGCAATGTAATCACCTGTTCCTGGATCCAGTAATAGGAATTAACTTAGTAAACAAAATAGTTATCAGGACCTTCAGTAAATGGAAGAGGGAGAGAGAAAAGAGAGATTCTCACTGATTGCCACTATCCATCTGTCTATCTGACTAGGGCGGCATCTTGAAAAGAAGTCTCTTTTTATAGTCTGAGTGGGTAATGAAAATTTAGCACTTCTCAAATGTATAAGGGCCAATCACAGATTGTCTTGATCAGTGATGACCAACCTTTTAGACACCGAGTACCCGGACAAGTCACGGCTAATGAGTCACGGCTCCTGATGTCATCGTCTGGCGCCACTACTCTCTTTCTGAGGGTGTGTGTGGCCCCATGATGCCATCGTCTGGTGCTGCTACTCCTTTCTGAACATGCTCAGCTCTGTGGCGATGCCAGGGCAACTTGGCGTGCGTGGCAGCAGAGAGGGGTCTGCGTGCCTGCTGCGGCACACGTGCCATAGTTTTGCCATCACTGGTCTAGATCAAAAATCTGTTTTGGCTTTCTATATAAATTTGATGGATTACAGTGATCTTTCAAGTGCTCCACCTAGTGTTCTGTAAGGGCAGCTCTTTTTTTCTATGGCAGGAGATAAGGCTTTGGGGGAGAGAGAACATACTTTGTTCGGAACAAAGTATGGCTTGCAAGCCATACTGGATGCAATGGCAGGTTGAAAATGATCCAAAAAGATGCAAAAAAAAATTGGGTTCTAGTGCTCAAATGGATTTTTGTACCCCAACAAGTAGTCTGATCCACAGACTGATATTCCAGGAAAAATTATTCCTGGAAAATGATTCATTATTCACAAAACCTGTGGAGCTGCCTCTTATCAAAGTATTAATGATCCAATTGCTAGCTTAAGACATAAAGCAAGCAAGCAAGCATTCTCCCTTAGATAACCCTGGTCTACCAGGAGAAAGCCTCGGAAATGAAAGGAGCTATATTTTACCAGAATTGGGTCACTAATAAAGGAAAATTAAGTCCTGAGTATTAATTGGCTCCAGTTTCCAAGATAAAGCTTCCGATAAAATAGCATCAAAATAATTCAAAATTATGAGGGGGATGTGTGATTATGTTCTGTACCTTTTCTGCAAAATGTGGTATAGCAATGAGAATGGCACCACACCAACCATGATTTGTTATTTTTATTGATACTAAATAACATAACCCAACTCTTGTCCTGATCCCTTATTTTGCATTCAAAATATAGGTAGTATGCCTTTTTTATCACTGTCGTCATACTGCATTTTTGAGATGCAAATGTAACCTCACCACAAATGTAGCAGAAGTTATCTGCATTGTTTACTCAGTTTCGAGGCATCTTGGCATCTGAAGGAAAGTATCACTTAACTGTGTTTTGGAAATCTTAGGCAATGACGCTTTCACAAGCCACAGATGTAACTGATGATGCGTAGATCTGATCAAGGCAAATGTACCTTGCAATAAAAGAACAACAAATTACAGTTAGGTAATAATCTCTAATCTCAAAGATAAATTTATGCACTTCCATGTGGTACCATTTTCATTGTTCTACCGTACTTTGTCGAGAAGTTATGATGAAGTTATCATGATCATCAGACACCTCCCTCCCTTGTAGCCAAATATACTTGCCTGTGTATAAATCTTTATTGTGAAAAATCTTGAAAACTTTAGCCAACCAGCACCTATATCACCTGTTTTCTAATTCATCTAATCAAAATATGTAAGAATAGCACATTTTATCTCAGAGGTCGATAATTTCCCCAAATTTGTAGAACAGTGGAATCACTCAGGCAGAAGCCCTTAGACCAGTGGTGGCGAATCTATGTCACGCGTGCCAGAGGTGGCACTCAGAGCCCTCTCTGTGGGCATGTGTGCCATCGCCCCAGCACAGATTTCTTTACTAAAAAGCCAGAAGGACACGGGGCTCCCCTCCCGCTCTCCACGTATGCATGAGGACATTTCTGACATCACCCTTCGGAGCGGAGTCTTTGGTGAAGGTGAGAGAGGAGAGGAGCTAGGTTGGATGGGAGCATAGCTCATAGTGGGCTGCAGAAGCTGGGGGAGGCCTCTGGAAGGCCCGTGGTGAGCTCGGGTAGGCCGCAGGCGGGACGCCGGCAGGCGTGAGGGATGCTGATGGACGCAGGGTGTGTGTGTTAGGGTTGTCGACAGACACAAGGGGGCACCAGTGGCCACGGGGGTGCATGTGTTGCCGTGTTGGCACTTTGTAATAAATAAGTGGCTTTTGGGTTGCAGTTTGAGCACTTGCTCTCTCAAAGGTTCACCATCACTGACTTAGACCTTGCTCTAACCAGGAGGCTCAAGAGTTAAACCCTGAAACACATTTTAGACAGATCCCTATAGTACATGGTATCAAATGACCTGCCATTGTTTTTCACAGTTATCTCTTAAATCTAAATTCTCATCAAACATATATAAGTCCACCGGGTCACACAAGAAGTGACTCCAGGAAGGAGAATAGAGAGGTCAACACAGAAAGGATGTATCACCTCTTCAGCTTATCCCCACCCCCATTGTGCACCGGGTAAGAATAGACCTATATTTGTGTGGAATTCAATTGTAAATTAAGGCCTGGGGTTTATTGATTTAAAACATTTGTACAGTTGCTCATGTTGAAACCAACTCTTTGCATTTGTACAAATATTTTAAATAAATAAATGTTTAGATATTCTTATATGGTACCAACATTTGCTAGTTGTATATGATATATATTATTTGCTTGTTTTATTTATATATCTCAAGTTATAATTCATCTTATTATTTTTTCTTTTCAGTATGGGCATTAAGTGGTCCATACTTTGAGACAAGTAGAAAGCAAAGTCTATCATATCCCACAGAAAGCCTTCTATCATGAAGCATGGGTAAAAATATCTGTTATTTGACTTATCTACTGAATATCATTGTCCAAAGTAAGTGCAGACCATCAGAGAGGCATTATTAGACCTTAACCAGACACTGGCATAAAGTTTCCTTTATTAACTTCTAGGTGGTGATCATGCCTTTAACCTGTTTTCAAATATGTCTAAAGTAATTGTTCCACCTACTAGTTGAATTGTCAGTTTTATTTGGATCATTGAATGAATGGAATCAACACCTCATTAAAAAAAAGACAAATAACACTTTATTGAAAGGATATAGTGGAGATATTTCCTCAGTGCTAAAGCCAGTATAAAAGCCAAAATAGAAATGATACCTTTAAAAAAAAATTGATCTCAACTGCTAGAATGTCTCCTTCACATCTGACTAAATCAACCAAATTCACTGATTATATAAAACAGGAAAACATTGATGCAGTTAGATTAAAATAATAACATAAACTATATTCTGATCTTCATTTTGGATAAAAATATTTACATATGGAAATTGCCTGAAATCATCCAAATGAATTTAATTCACCGGCTGTTTGAAACTCAAAGTCCCCAATGCAGTGATATGACAAATGTACTTGAGAACTACAGTAAAACTCCCACCCCATTCTGGGCAAAATCCATTATTCCAGAAAATGACCAGTAAACGTCTATTTCCAATCAGTCAAATTGACCTTGTGATTTAGTTTCAATACAATTTGAAACTTTTGTATTAATATTCCTCTCTCAGTCAGGAAAGCCAAGAAACTCACCAATTATGTCAGTTAAGGACTGGTGGGACTGTGCTCCCTTTCAAGTGGAATTTTCTTTAAGGACATAGCATATGGGAGAGGACTATCATCATTTTCTCTCCCTCCACAGACTCTGATTCCATTTATGCTAGCAAATTCAATTTTTATTAAAACAAAAGAGCCCAATTTCAGCTCAACAATCCAGAAAAGATCAGCCAAGCCACATATTTAGAAACAGTTTTTATATGTAGTTCCCACTCTTAACTGAATTGGGTTTATTTTCAGATTGGATCTTATTTTCAGGGAAATATAGTACTAAATATGACTGTCTGTCTGATGATCTTAACTGAGACTTATTTTTGAGATAGGGTTTATATTTACGAGAATCCTGAAAAATCATGCTAGGGTTTATTTTGGGGTTAGGTCTTATTTTCAGGGAAACATGATATATACATACATATATACATACATACATACACCTGAATCATTTTCAAAATGCGCAGTCATGTTTCCAGGACTGGCCTAGCTCTTATAAATCTTGCCTTACATGGCTATCTTCCTTTTTGCTGCTGAATCCCTTTCTGCATGCTCAGAATCTTGTATTTTCTCATCACCTTTCTAAATTAGATCCATCAGTACCAGTTCCCCAAAGACTGGTTGGTTCAATTGCCTGCCTGTTGCCTTCAAAGTTTGGTTCATAAGCAAGCACAGGTTAGCTCCTGGCTAGCATGGAAGGTTTGGGCGGCTCCGTTGCAGCGGTCCTGGTGAGGTGCTTAGGCTGAGAGAAAGAGCAGTGGGATAGAGAAGAGGCAAGGAAGTGTTGGGGCCTCCCGATTGGGCAACATATTCTTCAATCTCCCTGACTTAGTTTGCAACTAAGTTTGCAGCTCTTATATTTGCAAATTAGCAGCACTGGATGGCTAAGATGGCGACCCCCATATAAGCGTAAGTGAAGGGCTGGAGAAGGAAGCAATCATCTGGATTTGAGGGAGGAGCATTTTTGGTCCAAATTTGGTTCAAATTTCATGCAGGGAATGTACAGTCACTCTTTTGGAGATGTTAATTTCAAGCAGGGAATGTACAATCACTCTTTAAGCTCTTAGGACTGGAGAACTTTAAAATTTAAAGGGAAAGCTTTCACAAACCGAAATTTAAGCAAATAAACAAAAGCGTCACCTGCTGACAAAAGCTATCTGCAAAAGTTATAAAGAGCGTTTTCACACTCTGAAAATTAAACAGTGAATCAGAGAGGCAACTAACTGAAATTTAGGCAGTGAAACAAAGAGGCAACCTACTGACAAAAGCTACCATGCCTTCTAAAAACCAATCCAAAGCACAAAAGAGCATGATTTCTAGTAATGATCCAAATAATCATTGAATATGCTTTATATATACAGAAAATATCAAAGAGAACGAAAATACTATGAAGTGCTTACTCTGTGACATGAGCACTCATCAAAACTGTTTGGGTTTAAACAAAAGCTTAAACCAATTCATACAACTTATCTGTACATCATGCAGACCATCTGAAAGGGTAGGCACCATTGAAGCTAAACTAGAAGCATGAGTAACAGCCCTTGAAAATACAATCCAGCAGACTGAAGCCTCAACCTGAATTATTACCCAAGCTCAACAACCACAAGTACAAAAACCCACCAGCCTTGCATCCAATCTCGTTAAAGATGATAATCCATTAAACATCTCCATCCTCATCAAAGATGCGATTGAACATGAACAGAAGCACCCTAATGCCATCTTATTTGGACTTGAAGACACCAATGATTCAGACTACATCACAAAGGTTCACAATATCATCAGAAACTCTCAAGCATCAACCATAACTCCTGATGAAATTATCAATGTTACCCACGATGGCCCTGAGTTCAAAAACAGTGATGGATCAGTAGTCCCACGCTTCTGCAGAATTCTTTGTAAGAATGAAACCAGCAAACGCAAATTCATCTATGGAATAAACTCACTTGCAAAAAACAGTATTAACCATAAGAAACTTTGCTCATGGCCTGACCTATCAATATTACAACATGCCCATGCTGGAGAGCTTCACTCAGAACTTAAAAGACGTCAAGATCAAGGCGAGACCGATCTATATATTGACTACTGTGCTATTTGTATTCAATGCAAATCCAACTTCACATGTCCAAACAAACAAAAACTCAGCTACAACCAAAATCAGGCATGTACGCCCCCAACTTTTTCCATGTCCACCACTACAGATCTCAAATGTAAATTACTAAATGCAAGAAGCCTCGTAAATAGTCTGAATTCCTGCTTCTACTAAATATGGCTTTTTTCAATCTAATATTTGTCTGCGAGACATGGTTGAATAATCTTTTCCAGACTCTATTATCACAGTACATGACTATCATGTCTTCAGATCTGACTGCGAAAACCATAGAGAAGGAGGTATTGCCATTTTCTATAAAAAGTCCCTAGACTTAAAAAAAATCCAAATTACTCAGGAGTTTGATCTTTCTGAAACCATTATCTGTGATTTAACCATAAATACCAAACTTTGCTTTTTACTATGTTGTAGAGCCCCTGACTATAACCTTGATCATGCAAACAAGCTAACTGTACTACTAATGTGGGCAGCCTCCTGCTCACACCCAATTAATTTTCTTGGTGATCTTAATTTACCTTTTATTAATTGGACCCTCAATGAGTATACATCTGAACCTATACATGTAACTCTGTATAACACCGTTACTACTCTGGGACTTGATCAACTAGTAACAAACAACACTAGATTGAACAATTGCCTTGCTCTTCTGCAACAATAACAACACAATTTATGGACTACAAACAAAAGAATCTTTTTCTAACAGTGACCATATCATGATTGACTTTTATCTCAATTTATATCCCAGTAAAGAAGATCATAACGATAGTACTCCAAAATATAACTTCAAAAAAGCAAGCTATGAACTCATAATTGCTGATCTCGCATCTCTCGATTGGCGTATTATATTCACTGGCTGTAATACTGCTGAAGACCATTTTAAAACTTTTGAAGTCCAAAGAGCCATTAAATTATATGTACTAATAGTAACCCCCATAGCCAGGAAAAACAAATTACCCAAGACAATAAGAAAATTCCAATTCAAAAAAATATCTCTCTGGTAAAAAAACAAAACTAGCTACGTTGCTGACTTTATAAGACATCAGAAAACCTTATGCTATCAGATAAAGGCAGAATGTACCAATTACTACTGCAAGCAAGATGAAAAATTATTACACACAAAATCCACTAACACCTTCTATAATTTTGTTAACACCAAACTTAAAGACTCAAAAACCATACCACCAATGAAAGGGCCAAATAAAAAAGACTGTAATTATAAAGCCATTAAGGCTAATACTTTCAATATGTTCTTCAGTTCAGTCTTTGTTGACAGCCATGGCTCCAATCCAACATTTCCTAATTGTACTAATATCAATTGCAACAATCTAATACACATTGACCTTACAGAAGACAATGTTGAAAAGGCACTATGCAATCTAAAACCATCCCTATCTATTGATCCTGGTGAATTAGGTGCATACTTCTTTTAAAAAGTGTCCACCACCATAGCTGAACTATTAAGGATAATCTACGAGATATCATTCAGATCCAGCACTTTGCCTGACCTATGGTCATTAGCCACGGTCATTCCTATCTTCAATAAGGGAGACTCCAGCCTAGTTGAAAATTACAGACCAATCTCATTATGTTGTGTCACCTGCAAAGTCATGGAATCATTCATCAACCAATCCATTATCCTCCACTTAGAGTCAGATAACCTACTCTCTAACAATCAGTTTGGCTTCAGAAAAAAATTGTCCTGTAATCTACAACTCATATACTGCAAAAACATTTGGACTACACAACTTGACCAGGGTAAAGCAATAGATGCAATTTACGAAGACTTCAGCAAAGCCTTTGACTCAGTGGTACATGACTAACTACTGTTAAAACTACGATCTTACGGCATTTCTCGATCATTACATAAATGGATAGACGCATTTCAGCCTGTCAACAAGTAGTTAAAATGAGCACCTTATCAAACCCTGCACCAGTTAACAGCGGTGTTCCACAAGTCAGCGTTCTAGGACATACTCTATTTTTAATTTACATAAATGATCTTTGCGATCATAACAAAAGCAACTGCGTCCTCTTTGCTGATGACATAAAACTATTTAACACCACTGACAATACTGCTGCCTTCCAATGTGACCTTGACTATGTGTCTGAATGGTCGAACAATTAGCAACT
Source organism: Pareas carinatus (assembly GCA_032468095.1). NCBI lineage: Eukaryota > Metazoa > Chordata > Lepidosauria > Squamata > Pareidae > Pareas > Pareas carinatus. The sequence goes on from JANHFO010416738.1 coordinate 10,673, forward strand.
TCACATCTCAACCAACAAATGCTCTGTCTTACACATTGGTAAAAATAATCAGAACACTAAATATAAACTGGTTGAATACGACCTCAAAGAAAACCCTCACTCTGTCAAGGACCTAGGAGCACTCATTTCAAAAGATCTAAGCCCCAGAGCTTACTGTAACAGCATTGCCAAAAAAGCATTAAGAGTTGTCAACCTACCGTATTTTTCGCTCCATAAGACGCACCTAGTTTTTGGAGGAGGAAAACAGGAAAAAAAATATTATGACTATTCTCCTCCCCTCCTCTTCTACCGTGTTTCCCCGAAAATAAGATACTGTCTTATATTAATTTTTGTTCCCAAAGGAGCACAAGATCTTATTTTGGGGAAACATGGTAGATCACCCACCTCCACCCCCGAATATCATCTGACTTCCCCCTGCTATCTCTGGGCACTGCTTACTTGATTCAGATGGCTGCAGAAAGACCCGCTCGGCTGAAAAGTCCGCTTTCAGTCACCTGTAAAATTTCCGCGCTTACAGTCAGCTGTAAAGCGCTACCGGAAGCCTCCCAAAGTTAAGGCTCCCAAAGCGCTTTACAGCTGACTGTGAGCATACGGAGTTTACAGCTAACTGAAAGCGCCCTGAACTTTTCAGCTGAGCCGATCTTTCTGCAGCCATCTGTAAAATTCACGTGCTTACAATCAACTGTAAAGCACTTTGGGAAGCTTCCAGTAGCTTTGAGAGGCTTCTGGCAGTGCTTTACAGCTGACTGTAAGTGCGCAGGGATAGCAGGGAGGAGGAAGCCGAGTGATATTCAGGGGTGGGGATGGGTGACTGAAAATACAGGTATTCGCTCCATAAGACGCATGCACGTCCCCACCCTTTTTTTGGAGGGGAAAAATGCGTCTTATGGAGCGAAAAATACGGTAGCAGTGCTGTGTTTACTCATCTTGTGCCCTACAGACTTTTCCAATATGGCCCCTTTTCCTGCCTCTCGGAAGGGGCAAGGTGCCCTCATGTGTGGTCTTCCGTAGCCCAGGCATTTTAGGTGTGAGTGTTTCCTCTGTTTGAATGTTTTGTGAATGCTCTCGTTCTCACTGCCTTCCATGGAGGACTCACTCTGGTGACCCCGGTAGACCAAATGGGTTGCCTTGACTGGCTGGTCATCTTTGAGAATCTTTGCAACCTGGTTTTCCGCTCTTACTGAGGTTTCTACTACCCAAGGTTCATTGATTGCAATTTGTAGGGTGATCTTGGGGTTGGTCATGAGCCACCTCTTCAGATTTTTGTCATAGAGACTGTACACGAACTGATCCAGGAATGCTTCATTCTTTTCCCCTAGCTCACAGTTCACGGTGATGGTGTGCAGGGCTGCTATGTATTGGTTTATATATTCTTGTGCCCTTTGCTTTTGGTGGCGAAGTTCAAATTGCTGCATCAGTTTGGCCGATGGTGTTGTGAAGTGGTTCTTCAACCCCTCTATCAGGTCCTTCCATGGCATGGAGCTGGCCGGGTTCAGGGATACAATTGCTTTGGCTGCTCAGAACGCGGCTCTGCCACAGTGGCTGAGAAATAGTGTTCTCAGCTTCTTGTTGGGTAGATCAGTCAAGTCATTCATGTGGTGATAACAATCATAACGCTCCATGTATTCTTCCCAGGATTCAGTGAATGGAACGAATATGGGGTCAAAAGGGGCTGGGTTGCTGCGTTTGCTGCCATTCTTTATTTGACGATCATCCCTCTTGCTGGCTTCACACGGCCTCACTTTATTTATTTTCATGCAGTTGGCATTTGGAGATTGTTGCTTTTGCTTTTCTTGCGGTGCTGATCTCTGCTGTTCAATGTTTACTCTGCCTATGGTCCTGTGGCCCACTTCATCGCCAGTGTTGGATCGGTGTCAATCAGGGTTTGTACCGGCGAAGCAGAGACTGATTCTTTGTAATGACATTATTAGTTACAGTAACCAGCTTGGGAATTTCCATGCTCGGGAATTCCCTCCCAGTCCGAGTGTTCGGACATAACAACTATTATCCTTCTCATCTTTCCTATTGCCTAATATTTATTCCATAATTCGTATGACAATTAACTTGCTGGTAGTATACTACAATCCACAGTAGCTGTTTATTTAGTACCCTAGTATGACTTGCAATTACCTATATAGAATTCTATAACTGCTCAATGCCTATCACAAAAATGGATTACTCATTGCTATCACAAAATATATTTTGGGACATGATGAATGTATTTTGTGACATGATGAGTGTGTTTATGACAAGATGACATATTGAATGCATTTTATGATTATGATCGTGGCTTATGGTGGGAAATTCTAACCTAATCGAGGCTAAACTAAACTAATTACCTATTCTCTTACTTGTATGAAAATTAACTAGTTGCTTGTATACTATAATCTATAGTAGTTGTTTTATTCAGGATCCTAGTATGACTTGTAGATTTCTTAACTAGCAACTGGATGGAGCCTTCTCATTGAAAGAAATGGGCAAGAGGGAGAAATATTGCCAGAACCAGTTTTAAAGTAGGGAGATGGAGACTGAATCAATAACTTTATGTTTTCCCATGAATGAAGGCAAATATACGTGTTCCAGGATAATGCTTCAGGATCCAGTCAGGGTTGATCATCAGGACTAGAGGTTTAGTCTTCCGAGTTTTCAGACTTGTGATGAAGCCCATCTTCAGGGAACCACCAGAATGTGTTTTTTCCCCCAGGTCTTTCAAGATGTGTTGCTCCATTGGGCTGAACGTATTGTTTGGTTTGTGTGCAACCAGCATTGCCGATATATTTTGCCTGATGGCAATTTTTTCTGACTCTTCTATCTCTCCTCTGTTGAATATAGAGTTTAAGGCCACTTTGAATTCTCTGAGTGTGGCATCTCTCTCACATTCTGGTGAGAGAGAGAGAGAGAGAGAAAGAGAGAGAGAGAGAGAGAGAGAGAGAGAGAGAGAGAGAGAGAGAGAGAGAGAGA
>JANHFO010416860.1:0-13610 GCA_032468095.1 Pareas carinatus
GAAATGTCCTGCCAGCAGCAGCTTCTGAGGCTGGGAGCAGGGCGAAGGCTGGAGAGCCCTCGGCTGCAGCCAGGCTGCTGGGAACCTTGGCAAGGCGGGTGGGGGAGGGCTCTTCAGACAGTTGGTTCAGCATTTGTCTCACACTCACACACACACACACACAACACCTCTAAGAATGAAAGAAAAGCCAAGGGCAGGTTGTTCAGGGTGCCTCTTCGGCTGGCGTGCATCGTCCGAAAGGAGGCAGCAGCGTCCCGTTGGTGGAAGCTCCTCCTCCCCCCTCAGCCCCCAAGCGGGGCCTCTGCAGCAGCCCTCCCACCCAGCCGGAATGGGGCTCCCGGCACCACTGAGGCAGCACGGGCAAAGGGATGCCCAGGATCATCAGGGGGGGCCAGGTGGGAAGAGGTGCCTATGCTGGCTGGGGAATTCTGAAGGTTGAGGCTCACACCTCTTAAAATCCGAGAGGGAGTGCAGAGACTGGGGACGTGCTCCTGGCTGTCTTCCTCTCCCCCGCCTCCCCGGACCACACCACTCCAAATCCTCCGGCCTTGGCAGAGATTCTGCAGCCATAGAACTTCCGGGAGCTGCTCTGGCTTGTCCATTTTTCAGGATGAGCAGGAACCCTCCATTGGGCGGCCTTGATTTCAGCCACAGATGGCGCCTAGAGGAATGTGGTGGCCGAGAAGAAAGTAGAATTTTCTCAGGAGAAGGGAAATTGGGGATAACAATGGGGAGGTCAAAAAAGTCAAGATGGGCACCACGACTGTGACACCGAAGCAGCCGTCCCATTTCAGCAAGGGCCGTGCATGTAAAACAGAGCCAGATCCGGAGCTGTGTGGTCAGCGCTGCCCTTTGGACTTTCTGGCCACCCTCCCAAAGGTGCTCGCGTGCATCCCGTGTGGAGAGGAATAATGCAGGGGCCACATTTTCAAGGTTATGTTTTGTAATATTTTATGTTTGCGATGTCTTCTTTGTATTTATTTCTTATTTATTTCTTGTTTTGATTTTTATACCGCCCTTCCCCCGAAGGACTCAGGGCAGTGCACAGCCATAGTAAAAACACAAACATAGACAAGAATACTAAAAACCCTTAAAAAACATTAAGTGAATTGGCTGATTAAAAATTAAAATTACAGTTTAAAAATTTAAAATCAAATTAAGAGTAAAAGAGGGCTCAGGACAACCCGGCTTGGGCAAATAATAAGGTCTTTAGGGCCCAACGGAAGGCCTGAGGATCTGAGATAGTCCATATTTCTTGTAGATCATACAGAGTCTGTCCTTGAGGGAGATGAGCGGTTTCTAAATCTGATGGGTAGACGAGAGAGAAAGAATTTGCAGGGGCCAAGAGCTGGCTTGGAAGATTCCCATTCCTGGGTTTCATTAGGAAACTCCAGGTTCAGGGGAGAAAATATCTCACTGGAACCAGCCTCTCTCCTGAAGCCTCCACAGGCAACATTCTAGCCTTGGGTTCCATGCCATAAAACCCAAAGAGTTTGAAAATGAAAGGTGTTTCTCAGTCTGGGCAGCCTTCGGATGTGTAGACTTCAACTCACAGAATTCCTAGCCAGCATGGATGGCTGGAGGATTCTGAGTGTTGGAGATCACATATCTTAAAGTTAATGAGGACTAGAAACACGGGGGGCAAAAAATGCTGCCCCTGCCCGTCTCTCGTGGAGAAGCTGCTTAAAGGTTTTGCCCACACATTGTGCCCTGGCTTTGCTGATGCCCAGGATGCCAAGAAGGGCCTGAGAAGACGCGGGGGGAAGGCAGAGGTCTGGAGGGAAGAGAAAGGGCGGAAAGAGAGCTTGGGGATCCTCGGGAAATCTGAAGTATGGGGCTAGGAAGGCTACGATCCTTGCTTTTATATTTTACTCTGCCTCTGCTCTAGAATTTTTATAGCTGAAAGAACTGGAGTTAAATTTAAAGAGATCCAAAGCCGACACATTGACACAACTGAATGGCTGGTCCTGGGGTCAAAGGAGAGCCCTGAAAGAGATCATGTGTGCATGGCGCCCTCTGGTGCCTGAAGGTGGCCCCGCTCTTCCTAAAAAGAGCATCTTTGGGGAGGTGAACCCCTCTCCCCAGGCAGCTATTGTTCTCCTGCGGTGCCACCAGAGGGAAGAAGGGGGGTCAGGGTCCAGACTGAGAAGGATTCCCCAGTGGAAAGAGGCAACAGGGAAGCTTTGCCAGGATATGAAGAAATGGGCACAGCCGGCAAGGCTTTCTCTTCTTTGGGAATGATGGGTTAGAGCAGAGGTCTCCAACCCCGGTCCCTTTACGGCTTGTGGACTTCAACTCCCAGAATTCCCCAGCCAGCAAAGCAGGGATCTCCAACCTTGGTCCCTTTAAGGCTTGTGGACTTCAGCTCCCAGAATTCCTCAGCCAGCTGGGAGCTGAAGTCCACAAGCCTTAAAGGGACCAAGGTTGGAGACCTCTGCTCTAAAGCACAAGCTCTTTATCGATGGACCGATATGAAGACCTCTCCCACCAGTACATATCCCAGAACTATGAAACCGAGGAGAAACTGTGCCAGAATACCCCAATCAGCACAGGTGGGCTTCAGTTCTCTGAACACTGGGAACTCTCAGGGGTGAAGTTCATGCAGTTTGGCCGGAGAATTCTGGGAGTTGAAGTCCATGCATCTTAAAGTTGCCGGGGTTGAGAAACCTGGTTGTAGACGATCCAGAACTTTGTGCAGGAGCTTGAGGGCTTCCTTGCATGGCATAGAGCACAACAAAGGGAGAAGTTGCATTCTCCAACAAGAGTTCTTTATTTAGTGCATGGCTTATCATACACGGACTAGCCCCAACAAGGCTGAAAAGACGTTACTGATGAGTGGGCCACATGGAGAAATCATGGATTCTGCACTACATAAACCAGAATGCTGCATATTGATTTTTTTGTGGGAGGGCAAACTTCCAATCTGATGTTCTGGCTACAATTAGAAAAATCCGGCTAGAAATCTAACGCATCTGGCAGCAAAACTCCAGAGAACGTTTCTGAATGGAGAGAGCTTAAGATGAGACCACCAGCGGAGGTGAAGAGGCGATTCCATCAGAGCCCCTTAACTCTAGAAAGTTATGACCACCATGAGAAGTGCTGTGGCCAAAACGTAGCATTGGGTGGTATTTCACACCAGCGGTATGTGACAAACAATGCACCAAGAACTTCTAAGAAGACCCACTGCTCAAAAAATCTGCAAGGACCTTGAAGAATGAGAACATGCAATTATTCACAACAAAAGTCAAATAAAAAATTGTGGCAGATAATTGTTTTCTTAGTCTTCACTCGGACAGCTGTACAGAACAAGTGCGTTTAATAAAGTCTGTTTTGTAATAACCACAGAGGGCAGAGGCAACTGTCTCATTTTTCTACAAAATATTCATATTGAAGATACCACTTGAGCTGGTATGAAAAAATGCTGTGAAAAACCTGAATTTGTCAAATGAAAGAACAAAGGAATGGAATTAAACATTTCAGCTTTCTTTTCAGCTTAGTTTTGGTCCAATGCAGTCGCCTTCACTGAATTTGGTGATTAGGGATGTTGCATCAGATTCCTGTGGGGCTGAATTTTTAAATGTATTTTATATCTATTTTTCTGTACAGTGATAGATCGATGGCAATTTCAAAATTATTTTTATTTAGTATTTTTTGTAAAAAAGCAATTTCTAATATTGGAATAAAAGAAATTTTGAAAAATTAAAAGTACAAACAAAAAGTACAAAATAAGAAGGAAAAGGAAAAAATATCTATTTGGAAACTTCTCAACAGTTATTGGTTTCCCAATGAATATAAACAATGCAAGATATTATTGTAAGCTATCCCAAAACATCTGCCGTAGTAATACATACTGCTGCATCTTTGATTGGTACATAAACATTCCTTGATATCTGAAGTAATACCACTTTGCCTATTGCTTAACGTAATTGTTTTTGCCAACTCTCATACTCATTACCACCACAATTCCTCATAAACAGTCAAATCCCAAAGCTTTGGTTTATAAGTCAACACTACATCAGCATCTTTAATGCTTAAAGATTTTCCTTGTAAATCTACTAATGTACACTAATGTCAGATTCCAAAGCGATGCTAAATTATCACATGGCTGTATCACGTGACTGAGTGAGCCCTGGGATGCCAGCATAAAAATCGGATGCCCGTCCGGTCAAATTCTTTGGAAAATCCAGCATGCCCTAAAATACAATTTTCAATCCATCCATCTCAAATCCGTAGATACCATTTAAACGCGTTTACTCATCTGAAGCCATTGCTGACCCATGAATGGCTGATCCTGAAGCGACCTCTTTCAGCACCCTCTGACCCTGGGAGCACCGTCTGATAAGAAAGTCGACAGTCCTCGACTTACAACCATTCCTTCAGTGCCCATTCAAGGTCATAATGGCATGGAAGACTTGTGACTTGTGACAATCAGGACCAGAATTTCCTTTGCTATTGAGTTTTGCCCTAAGTTGCGACCTTTTTGCCACAGTCGTTAAGTGAGTCGCTAAAGTGGTGGGATGAGCAAAGGTCGTTTCCCTCACGGACTCTGCCTGTCAGAAGCCAGCTGGGAAGGACCCCGGGGATCCTTGCAAGCACGGTTGCCAAGCCACCGGATTTGGGTCACATGACTCTGGGGGTTCTGCAACAGTCATATGCGCAAGGACTGGCCCTCGGTCACTGTAACTTTGAACGGTCACTAAATAAACCGTCGTAAGTTGAAGACTACCTGTGGTTCCCCATGTGTCTTGTAACCCTGCTCTCTCTCCTCCCGGGGGGCTGTGACCAGCAAGCCCCCACCCGGGAGACAGCCTGCTTGGGAGGGGTGCGAAGGCGCTGCGCAGGCCAGTCCGAGGCTTCTCCGCTGCCCGCTCCACCCGTCTCCTACCGAGGAGCCGCCGTCTTCCAAGGGAGGCTCAGGAGGCGTCTCTCCTCACCAGGCCCTGCTGTGTCAAGGTAGCAACAGCCACAAATCACAATTCTCTACCGGGCCCTCCTCTCGGGGATGGGCAGGGGGCACCTTTGGCCTTGCTGCCAACGCACGGCGGCCTGTTTTGCCACAGCTGTTAGGACTGTCGCTGATCTGGAGCAGCTGGAAGAGCACCGCGGAACCCAAGAGGCATAATAATGGGGTGGATGCTTTTGTGCCACACTGGTCTGCCCTCAAAAGCTTCAGGCACTTACGAGGTTACTTTTTGCAACACACGAGAGAAAAATCCATGGTCTCTGAGTCACATTTCAGGTGCTGAAAATACAGGCGCTCATCACTTAACGACAGCTCACGACTGTATTTCGGATGTTTGGGAACTGGCCTGTGTTTATAACGGGCTGCAGCACCCAGCAGTCAGGTGACCGAGATTTTCGGTGTTTTTTCAGCAGAAAATGGCAGCAAATGCCACTGGATATGCTGGATTCACTTAATAACCACACAGTTCGTTTAACAACCATTTTATGATGGTCATAAAATAGCTCACATGGTGACCTGCTTAACGACTGCCTGAATTTACAACTTACAGGCAAACCTCTGGGCTCAATTGTGACTATAAATTGAGTTCTGCACTTCAGATGCATTAAAATGTGAATCCGAAATGCAGATGCTGATTTATGTTCACGTTAAAGCAATAGTATTATTCATGCCTTGCAGAGAGCAGCCTCCAGGGCTGTAGCTGGAAGCAACTTGTAAAGTGCACTTAAAGTAAAAAAAAAAATCATGGATCAGCTGCTTTGCTGCTCTTTCAGGGAATCTAAAAATATCTATTTAACTTTATAGGAACTCTTAAGGAAGCTACAGGGAAAACTACAGTTCACTTTCATCAAAGCACTACCTGCTATGAAGTGTCAGCTGAAACACCTGATACATTTAATTAATAATATGAGGCACACAAACACACAAAGATCCATTCTGTAGCATGTCAAAACATGAATCATCTAGATTCTACTCTATCTACTCTCGATAAATAGAGAACCAAATTAAACCACATTTTTTAAAATAAAATAAGTTTTGAAAAGTTATAACCTCTGCTTAACCAACACTGAAATGCTATTTGAAGTTATGTACTGATGAAGAAAAATAAATGGAGTAAAGCTACTCATAATTCAGGAACCATTTCATTTAATCTGAAGGCCTTATGAGTATGTCTAAACAATTTTAGGAGTTGAAAACCATGAAATCAATTGCTTTGCTTCTATTTGATTTATGATTTGCTTTGCACTCTTATCTGATACGGCACCTAGTAGTGAGTTAAATGCAAACCCTGGCAATATTAGCAATGAATTTGCTATTCAAAAACAGCACCCATGGAATGGAATGAGACCAAGGCAATCCTGCCTGTGGACGTATTCAGGCTTAAATTAAAGGCTTGGCAATGATCTCTTTGACAACGCATTGAAATCTTAAATATTTATTATTAAGGGACTATTACTTTTTGTCATATAAATGTAAAGGCATTCCACAGATTTATCCCGCTCATGCTTCTTAGCATAAAACCATTTTTTAAAATAAAAATAAAAAGTAAGCTTCAAAGTCAGATAAATATAGAAGTAGTCCTCAACTTATGATTAGGGTTGGGACCGAAATTTCCCTATTTTGCAACCATTTATACCATGGTTATTAAGCGAATCACATGGTTCTTAAGTGAATGACACGGTCATTTAGCAAATTTAGCTTCTCCCACTGACCTGGCTTGTCAGAAACTGCAAAAGTTGCGAATTGCGATCACAAGATGCCGGAACCGTTGCAGACGTGAGCCTGTTGCCAAGCGACCAATCATGAGGGTACAATGGTCATAACTTTGAGGATGGGTCATAAGTTATGACATGATGAATGCACTTTATGTTTATGACCATAATTGTAGTTTATATGTACATTGAGAGCCTAAGCACCGGAGACAAATTCCTTCTGTGGGTCCAATCCCACGTGGCCAATAAAGAACTTCTATTCTAGTCTAAGTCACTTTTCCCAAGGCCATCTAAGTACAAATCATCATTAAATATGGTCATACGTCCAGGATTACCTGTGTACATATCTCTAGAGAATTGTTAGAATTTATTCGCCAAGTGTGTCTGGATACACGAAGTATTTCTCTCCGGTGTTCATGCTCTATAATTACATGCAGGCTATAATTGACAAACAATGGCTACAGTCATAAGATACATTCATAATCATAAAGTACATACATCGTGTCATGTTATAAAGTACAACCATCATTTATACTGAACAATAGTATCTCCAGAAGGGTTTTTTCCCCCTTCCTCAAATGGAAAGAGCCACAGCGCCCGTGTCGGCCTTCCAGCCTGGAGCCTTCACTGCACGATACATTTGGATAAAGGAAAAAAACGGCCTCCTCTAATGGATGGGAGGCGCTCGCTGCCAGTGGGGAAAGTTCCATGCCAAGAAGCATCTTTCAGAATGAACGAGGGCTGGAGAGAAAGGGACCAGGAGACACTCTCGGCCGGACCTTCCATCCACAAAGCAAGGAAAGGCCCAGGCCAGAGAGGCAGAGCCATCCCCTACGAACCTGCCCAAGAAGGAAAAAACACCTGCCACAAGGCAATGATGGAGACCAAGGATTTCGGATGTCCTGCAGGTTGTCCACAGGCTACGGTCCAAAAGGCCAGGGTGTCCCTGAAGCTCGGCCTGTTTTTAGAGTATTTGTGCTATGGAGTCCTCTAGAAGAGTGCTAGGTCTGCGTTCCAGAGAAATCCCAGAGAAGGACTGGAGAATGGACTGGAACAAATGTTGCTCCCCCCCCCCATGAGGGAGACCATCTAACTATCGGCCTTCTGGTATCGGCGTTGGAGCAGATCAGTGTTTCTTAACAATGCCAACATTAAGATAGAGGGGTGGACTTCAGAATTCCCCACCCATCAAACTTTAAGATGGGTGGCTTCAATGGCCAGAATTCTGGGAGTTGAAGTCTGCCCATCTTAAAGCTGTCAAGGTTGAAAAACTTTGAGGCAGATGCTAAGGAGAATCCTGCTTAGGCACCCTAAAAGTAATGAGCTTGTTAGGTTCCTTCGAACCTCTCCAGAACCTCCAATGACCTCAGGACACTCGAGTATATGTAAGTTCAATTATACTCCAGTCGAGGTTGGAGGAATATTTAAATTAATGCTTTATTGCGATGGCCATTGCAAGAAGCGGGTGTCCAATTTCCTCTGGTGGCAGCGTTCAGAGGGGAAAGGCACACAGAACAAAAGAATTGCCTTGACTTTTATGCACATCACGATGGGAAAACAAGCAATTATCAAAACTTCCTCGATCATTCCTCGTCCACCTCCTCCCACATTCCTTTTCACTCCTTATTTCCCAAGTGAGGCCTCTTGTGTTGCAAATATTTTCAAGGAGAATCTTGTGCTTGTTAGTATTGAAGAGATAAGCGTGTGCTGAAGCAAGCTTGCCCTGGTGTGTATTGCTGCCAAAGGAGTAATTAACATGACCTTACTCTTGCATCAAAAGAAGCCACTACTTCAAACCATCTGTTGGTTACTGAATCAAAATAAAACTACTTTTCTCTAAAGCATGTGCAGAGCTGCGTGATCTCTCTAGACGTTTACTAGTCTGTTACACTACTTAACTTCAGAGCACTGGATCTGTAAGTTTTTGCTTATATGTCACCCGAAGGCAGCATGGACTGCCATGAGCAGCTCTGGCAGAGTGATCTCATTTTCTGATCTGATGACGTACTTCACGCTATTCCGGTCAGCAAGCCGGTTAATCGTCAGTGCTGCCCAACTGGCATATAAATGGGTGCCTGGCTGACTCAAGCCTTATGCTCTGCCACTAGGCACTGGGGGGGGAGTATGTGCTCCAGGTCATTTGGTGAGATGTGGAGCATGGATTCCAGTGAAGAGAGGTTCCCTGAAGATGAGTCCGAAGGTTCAAAGGGTAAATCTCTGGTCCCGGTGACCGACCCAAGTTTGATCCCACATCATTATTCTGGGACACTTACATTTGACTCCATTTGGCACAAGATGTTTCCAGGGTCCTTATAAAATTCTACATTCCTTGTAAAACAACGATTCAGTGCAGCCGTGCAATGAAATTTAGAGACTTTTCAAGTAAAGCTACAGACTAGATCCTAGGCCATCTACCTACTGAAATATTATCCAGATTTTTCCATAGTTTAGCAATGACTAATTTAGTTAAACAAGTAAAGACTTAACGAGGCCTTTTATTTTGCAATTTTTTATTCTGGTCCTTAAATATGTGTGGCAAACTCAGCTTTGGAAAGAATTGAATATATTGTTTAGTTCTGTGAGACATTTCTTTAAACACATTCTTCCAAACTCTGATATTTTATTGCATTCCCACTGAAAGTGAGAACATGTTCCTCTCATTTACAGACTTGCTAGCATCTCATTGTATATTGAGAAAATATCTGCATCTGCGGCAATCGTGCTGGTGTTTGATTCTGCAAATATAAAACTTTTTTCTGTATGGATGCTAATAAAATACTTCAGGGTGCCTATAATAGAAGTATTATCTTCTAATTGTTTCTTTTTGGCTTCTTTTAGCCCATAGCAGACTCAAATAAACTTTATTTTATTTCAAATCAAATCGGATACATTCTTGACATTATACCTTTAGCTTCTATTAAAAACACTTTTTCAAAAAGATACACAGATGTCTATTGAAATTTTTGAGTTGATCTGACAACCAAAGAAACCATGGGACTTTTTGTTCTAATTGTTGTTCCATTTAGTTCTAAAATTATAAAGCCTGGAGTTTTTGCAGAACTCTTTTATTCTATAAAGATCTTTTCTTCCATGGGTTCATTTGGATAACCATTATAATTTGGGCATGTCATCAATGGAATTATCACAAGATGTGCTGGCTACTCGCTGGGCTGACTGCAGAGTAGGGCCAAACAGGTTCACCTCAGTCCTGTGGCCATTAGCGGCTGTTAGCCTTGATGGTGGGCTAATTGCCCAGAGGGACCTCTCCTGGGAGACCATTGGGCTTCCTTGGGGAGCTGGCTGGCCACGGGGAGAATGCCTGCTGAACAAAATAGGCCAAGGGTTCAGTCCAGCAGGGCATGGCTGATGGTCTCATGTTTCTCTAAGTTAGAGGCGAGATGCCTGGAATAAGGTGCCTCTTCCTCCTCCTCCTTTGGCACGTCTTCTACGCAGTGCTTCCCCCCTCCCACAAGCTATGTTTTGTGACCTGGTTTGCCAGAAATGTTTTGACATATGACAGGATGAAATGCTTTGCGACACGATGATTGTACTTCGTAAGATGACGACGAGATGAATATACTTTGTGATTATAAATGCACCTCATGCGTTTCACGGCAGGAGGAATGTGCTTTAGCGGCCCAAACGCAGCCCTCATCCTCAACTGGGAACTCCTTAGCCCTCAAACAGGCCTGAAAGAGGCCTGGACAGAGTTGGCCTTGCTGCCGGCATGGCAAGAGGACGATTCGCCGAGGGATGATGCCAGGGGGGACTTTTACTAGACCTGGGAGTAAGTCCCGGGAGTGGGGAGTCTGGGGGCAGCCTTGGGCAGAGGGGCCATTTTGTGCCACCGGTGACGGGGAGGCCTGCCTCCTCTGGGAGATGCCCGACTCCGTGAAGACCCAACCCCTGGAGCAGAGTTCACCGCCTGCCCTTCCCAGCAGTTGGTGAGAGGGAACACGGGTGGCAGGGGCTTTCCCATACGCCGCTCGCCTAGTCTAAAAGCAGCTTGGGAAGAACAGGAAAATAGGCAAAGAGCAACAAAAAAAGGGGTTTTTTTTTCAGGAAATCAGTGGTGTTACTTTTGCAGCAGCTGAAAAAGAACGGAGGACTTTGGTTTGTGACTCCCGGTCCCTTCCTTGAGCCGGGCGGGGGGGACTCCCGGGTGTCTCGATGCCCAGCAATGCCTCTGTGCAAATGCCAGGAGAGGGGAGGGGAAGGAGGGCAGGGCAGAGGAAATGCAGCCCCTTGCGTAGCCCACCCAGCCAATGTAATCTTTCAGTCAAGGTCTCCCCTTTCAAGAACATCAACCATACCGCCCCCCCCCCTGGATACGCCTTGGGCCCGGGACTGAGGCCTTCTCTGTCGGGTCCTCGGCGCCTGGCAGGAAGCTGCCCCTGAGACCTGGGCGAAGGCCCGGCTGTGTGCCAGGCTTTGGGCACGGCAGGGGGGGCACACTCGCTCCTTGTTAGATGTGATTGATATTTTTTGCTTTGTGCTGATGTTGTTATCCAAACTGTCATATAACATATACAATAGCATAAGATTTCTTTTATTATTGCATTTTTAATGAATTGATTTGCTTTATATTTGAGCCACTGTGGAGTGTTAAAATAAAAATGCAAGATCCCCATCCTCACCTTTTTCTACAGCTAGTCAAACTGGGGCAGATCTAGTTAGGACTTACACATGGAGTAGCTAATGGGGGGGGTCCCCTCCACTCACGTTCTGCCCCTGAAGAACCCTTACGCAGAGCTACTTAGTAAAGACCTGATCCACTACAGTACTTCTCCACTTTACAATCTATGGACTTCAGCCCCCAGAATTCCCTAGGCACGCTCCCATCCCCATGCTGGCTGGGGAATTCAGGGAGATGAAATCCACACATGTTAACATTGCTGAGGTTGAGAACCACTGACCTCGTGTGTACTATGGGCTCCTATGCAAAATCATAGACCTGATGCCCAGAGACCACAGTTAAAAAACTCCTCCCTTTCCTTACTATCTGGGAAATGACTCAAAAGACAGATAAAATTATTTGGGATTGATGAGCAGCTCGTGATTTCTTTCTGCATATCGTCAACGAAGCATGCTTAAAACAAACCTTGCATCAGGGGGGACTACAAACGTATGCCAATGTGGGCGCAAAATTTGAGAGACCCGATTAAAGGTATCCTAGCTAAACAAACAAGTGAAGCAGAAAGCAAACGAGAGGGAAAATAAAAATAAAAACCAAGACATTCAAAGAAAATGTTTACCTGGAGGTCATCCAGATGGTTACCATAGAAGCGATTTCTCTGTTTCTTACCATAATCTCTGCTGCTGCCCCAAAATAGACCATCTTGCTTTGCTTTAGGGTTGGACTTTATGTGCTTCGTACCTCTCGCGTGTGCGTACACACACACACACACACACACACCCCTTTTGGATTTGCTGCAACAGGCAATGTTGTTCTTGGAACCCACTAGCTGCCTTGGGCATTATCAAATAATCGGCCCCTTCCTCTTGCATGACACACAGCCAACGGTTGCCTGGCTGTGTCCACAAACAGAGAAGACTTGCGGTCACCCTGGGCACCAGGAGCAACGCACAAAGGCCTCCGGGCTGCCCCCTCCCCATATCCCCCTTTCCTCTCAGGGCCCCTCTGGGCACAGGTGTGTGGGCGTCTCAAGGTGCCCACCTCTGGACTCTATTTATGCCACAGAAGGCTATTTTTGACCAGCCCATCTGACCCTTTGCTTTAACTTTGCTGGCCATCTCTACACTTAGTTGGGTATTTATATACACAGGCAACCTCACCCAAGTTAACCGCATTCCTATACTATTGAGTCAAACACCTCTCCACAGTGGGAGGGGGAGAGCATGTGGGCTGAGCTGCATTCTTGAAAAAGGACAAAAGCACATTTAGGCTTTTAAAAAAAGAACCCTTGGTTTCATTCCTTTTAAAGCCGATTTCTTTTGTGTTTACCCAAGTTTTTGCTGGGCGGCTGCACCTTGAAGTGAGCAAGCCAAGGAAATCTTGCCTGGGCAGCGGGGGTGTGTGTTTGTGGCAGGGGCAGCGGCTTCATGCCTCTGATTTGTTCAGGGAAGCTTTTGAGCTTGACTAAGGGAAGGAAAGGAAGCCATCAAGGGCTGCGGGCAGCTTCCAGGGATAGACTCCCTTCCCCTCTTTCCACAAAGATGCCTCTTGCCTGTCAGCTGCCCGGTTAGAAAAACATTTAAGAGCCCACATGCCTCAACATCTCAGAAGAGCTTCTTCTGGGACTTCTTTCGAACAATTTGGCTCCTTGGGAGGCTTCAGGGAGACTGCCTTTGTGGAACCCCAGCCACGGAGGACGTGGGGCGCCTCCCGGTTGAGCGTGACTCCTTCTTTGCAGAGAGGACTGCTCACTTAGATTCTTACTTAAAAACTAAAAAAATACGGAGACACCCAGGAAAAATCGCCTTACTTTTTGCAAGGAGCAAATCTGTATGTCACTGGTAAGACTGAACTCTTTATTTCAAGGGCCACTTAGATCAGGTTGGGTTTAATTGTAGGGGTGACCACTTATTATGAACCTTGTTTTCTTTGCATTTCTTTGTATATTTGCATTACTTTTATATTTTTAATTTGATCAAGCAACTACAGTATATCAATAAAGACCCCATCCTGTCCTATAGTTCTATCCCGTCCTGTCCTATCGTCTCGTTTCATTATCCCAACACATGAAATCTTCTGCTACAGTCTTCCATGCCCTAATAGCTTCCCTAATACCGTGTTTCCCCAAAAATAAGACACTGTCTTATATTAATTTTTGCACCCAAAGGTGCGCTAGGTCTTATTTTCAGGGGAGATCTTGTTTTTCCACCGAGGCCGCCCAGAACCGGAAGTCCGA
This sequence comes from Pareas carinatus, assembly GCA_032468095.1. Lineage (NCBI taxonomy): Eukaryota > Metazoa > Chordata > Lepidosauria > Squamata > Pareidae > Pareas > Pareas carinatus. The sequence goes on from JANHFO010416860.1 coordinate 13,548, forward strand.
GGCCTTATCATCGGGGAGGTCTTATTTTCGGGGGATGCCTTATATTTCAGTGAGAGGCAAAAC
>JANHFO010416909.1:0-13602 GCA_032468095.1 Pareas carinatus
TTGCAAGGCTAGAATTATTTGCCATTCTCTAATGCAGCGATGTCGATTATCCTTCTCATACGATCACTGATTTTGCTTATAATTGCCTCTTGCGTTCCAACACAAATATGTAGAAAACCCTAAACATTGATCAAGTCTTACCTTCAGGCAGGACCAACTCTTTAAAAGAAGTGTATGTGTGTATGTTGTCTTTGTGTTGTGTGTATCTACCTTTCTACCTACTGCATGCATAATGGGGTTGTGTGATGCTATAGATTTTGTTGCCAAAAAAGATCCTTTAAGGGTAGCAGGATCACAAATACATCATCTTTCTGTGGCTCTTGAAAGCAGCTGCATCTTTGCTCAGGGTGTGGACCAGCTCCCGGCCTTCACTGGTTAAAGAAGCGGCTGCTTTAAAAGAGGTACGAGGGTAATTCAGAAAAAAACCTCTGTTTGGTTATCCGTGACAGACACTTGCAGATGCAGAACTTTTATTATACATACTAGCTTTTTGTACACGTGCTCCACTACGGGTTCTCCCTATGGTCAGCTGTTTGGCAGTGTTCGCCCTCTCCTCCCCAATTCTTCCTCCTTTGTTCTAGCTCTGACTTGTCGGTCTGCCTCTCTCCCTTCCCTGCCATTCTCCTGTTTGTTTTGGCATGAATCTCTTCCCTTCCCCGTTTTAGCCCCCTCCTCCCCAATCCTTCCACCTTCCTTCCAGCTATTTCTGTCTTCTCTGTCTGCCTCTCTCCATTCTCTGCCATTCTTCTCTTGTCTTTTTTGGTGTGAATCTGTTCCCTTCCTAGTTTTTGCCCCCTCCTCCCGAATACTTCCTCCTTCCTTCGGCTCTCTCTGTCTGTCTCTTCTCTCTCTGCCTATCTCCATTCCCTGCGGTTCTCCTATTCCTCTTTCCTTTGCCACTCCTACCCATTGCTACAGTTCCCTGGCAAGCGTCAGTGCATGCACAGTGGCTTCAGAGGCACAGAAACTCCGATCTGCTTAAGTTTTGGCACATGCGCAGTAGCTTCCTTGGCCGTGTTTGACAATAAATGGTAAACAACTTCTTTAAAAATTATTTTATGTCAAAAAAAATTGTTGTAGTTTGCTCCTAGATGGGAAGCAAATGTATGTAGGAAGTATCATTAGTGCAGCTATGTTTTTTGAGATATAGTGATGAGTCAGACATCAGTGAGTGGACAGAGAATGAATGAATGAATCGTTTTTGTTTATTACTATAAATTAGAAAACTATATTATGTTACTTTTCAACATAATCACCATTCAAAGAAAGGTCCTTGTCAGAACATCTTAAAAGGTTTAAAATCCCTCCTGCAAAGAAATCTCCCTCCTGGGAAGGAAGCCAGCCTGGAATAACATCCTGAAGTGCATTGTCCTTGTTACAGCGATGTGATGCACCCATCGGGGCAGGCTGACATCTGGAGTTGGTTCATGATAATGCTCCCCCACATACCGCTAGATGCTGGCTCATTTTATCAGTAGGGTCTCATTATTTTCAAGCACATAAAGATTGGATAGAAAAAAAGAAGTAGAAAATTATCAGGTAATCGTTGTTTTCGGAATTCCTATCCATGTCCTAAAAGGACCCTGAAATTGTTGTGAAGTTGGAAGAGAAAGACATACTTGTATTTTATGCTTCTGAAGAATGGATCCTTTGAACAAATATTTTGCAAGTATTTTAAAATTAGTTTCTAGACTTTGGGATTTGGGTGAAATTGATGGGAATGCAAACTTTCCAGAAACAGAAAAGTTAAAACAAGGAGCTACGTTTCCAGTTATTAATTACCTAGTATGAAAATACTAGGAACTAAGAGTAACTAAAGAGTCTCTTGAATGTATCTAATATTTATAAGTACATGACAAGATGAATCTACTTTATGATTATGAATGCATCTTATGATTGTAATCACAGTTTGCTTATTGTATATATGTAAGTATAGAGCATGTACACCAGAGACAAATTTCTTGTGTGTTCAGACACACTTCAGAATCAGAATTTATTTTGCCAAGTGTGTTAGAACACACAAGGAATTTGTTTTTTGTGAACATCCTCAATACCTACATACATACAATAAACAACTATGATTACAAAGATACATTCATAATCATTTGAATATATGAGCATAATCATGATCATCTGTATATATAGGCATAATCATTGCATTATAGGCATAACAATTGTGTATATAAGCATAAGATACATTCATAATCATAAAGTACATTCATCTTATTAAGTACATATAAACTACAATCAACAAACCGCAATCTTAGTCATGAATGCAATTCACAATCTTAAGCTTGGCCAATAAATTCTGATTCTGATTCTAATTCTGATTCTGGTGAGGTTGAAAGAGGAGAGTGCAAAAGTTGGATTGAAGCTCAACATTAAAAAAAAACCGTAAGATCGTGCCATCCTGCCTCATCCTTCACTGTAAGATAGAAGGGGAAGAAATAGAAGCAGTGACAGACTTTATTTTCTTGGGCTCCAAAATCAATGCCGACGGTGACTGTATCCAGGAAGTTAAAAGACGCTCGCTCCTCGGGAGGAAAGCTATGGCAAACCTAGACAGCATATCAAAAAGCAAAGACATCACTTTGTCCTCAAAGATCTGTCTAGTCAAAGCCGTGGTTTTCCCAGTGGCCATGTATGGCTGTGAGAATTGGGCTATAAGAAAGACTGAATGTGGAAGAATCAATGCCTTTGAGTTGTGGTGCTGAAAAAAGACTCTGGAGAGTCCCTCAAACTGTAAGGCGATCAAATCAGTCAGTCTGGATGGAATCTACCCTGACTGTTCTTTAGAAGGACAAAGGATGAAGCTGAGACTCAGATATTCTGGCCACCTCATGAGAAGAGAGGATTCCTCAGAAAAGGAGGGGAGGCCAAAGGAGAACGGGGCGGCAGAGAAGGAGACGGCTGGAAGGGGTCACTAATGCAACAGGCATGAGTTTGGTTATGTAAAAAAGTCAAACACATCCTCAAAATCACTGCAAAGAAACACATCAAAATATTCAGAAAACCCTAAATATAAGTCCAGCAGGGGGTTGGACTTGAAGACCTCCAAGATCCCTTCCAACTCTATTTTGATTCTGATTCTGAAACTTGGGAAAGATGAAGCAGCTCTGTTCTGAGCCTAAAATGGGACCGTCCAAATGGGTCCTTTCAAATCTGGGAAAAAAAAGAATGCAAATTCAAAATATTTTAATTGAAACATGTATTCTTATTGCAACCTATCAACTGCTGCTTTTAACACAGCCGAGGAAGTAGAAATGGGTGGGTGGTTGTCAACTGGGTATTTGTACTGATGTTTACAATTTATCTTTTTTTCCCCCATTCTACAGATTGGTACGACCGAAGTCCTGAAAGGGGTGAGCACAAGAATTACTATGACGAAGATTTTGATTAGCATGTGGAAGAATTGCCGGCAGAGAGAAACCCACATCTCTTGAATTGAGAAACTATTTGCAAGGCTAGAATTATTTGCCATTCTCTAATGCAGCGATGTCGATTATCCTTCTCATACGATCACTGATTTTGCTAATAATTGCCTCTTGCTTTCCAACACAAATATGTAGAAAACCCTAAACATTGATCAAATCTTACCTTCAGGCAGGACCAACTCTTTAAAAGAAGTGTATGTGTGTATGTTGTGTTTGTGTTATGTGTATCTACCTTTCTACCTACTACATGCATATTAGGGCTGTGTGATGCTATAAATTTCGTTGCCAACAAAGATCCTTTAAGGGTGACAGGATCACAAATACATCATCTTTCTGGTTCTTGAAAGCAGCTGCATCTTTGCTCAGGGTGTGGAACTGCTCCCTGCCTTCACTGGTTAAAGAAGGGGCTGCTTTAAAAGAGTTACGAGGGCAATTCAGAAAAAAACCTCTGTTTGGTTATCCATGACAGACACTCGCAGATGCAGAACTTTTATTATACATACTACCTTTTTGTACCCGTGCTCCACTACGGGTTCTCCCGATGTTCAGCTGTTCGGCAGTGTTCACGCCCTCCTCCCCAATCCTTCCTCCTTCTTTCCAACTTTCTCTGTCTTCTCTGTGTGCCTCTCTTCATTCCCTGGTATTCTCCTCTTGTCCGTTTTGGCACGAATCTCTTCCCTTCAGGGTTTTAGCGTGTCCCAACGGTCAGCTGTTTGGCGGTGCTCACCCCCTCCTCCCCAATCCCTCCTTCGTTCCAGCTCTCAATGTCTTGTCTGGCTGCCTCTCTCCATTCCCTGCCCCCTCCTCCCCAATCTTTCCTTCCTTCTTTCCAGCTCTCTCTGTCTTCTGTCTGCCTTTCTCCCTTCCCTGCCGTTCTTCTCTTGTCCATTTTGGCGCGAATCTCTTCCCTTCCCTGTTTTAGCCCCCTCCTCCCGAATCCTTCCTCCATCCTTCGGCTCACTCTGTCTGTCTCTTCTCTCTTGCCTCTCTCCATTCCCTGTCGTTCTCCTATTCCTCTTTTCTTTGCCCCTCCTCCATTGCTACAGTTTCCCGGCATGTGCACAGTGGCTTCAGAAGCACAGAAACTCCGATCTGCTTGAGTCTTGGCGCATGCGCAGTAGCTTCCTTGGCCATGTTTGACAATAAATTTTATGTCAAAAACATTTGTTGTAGGTTGCTCCTAAATGGGAAGCAAAGGTATGTAGGAAATGTCATTAGTGCAGCTTTTATAGTTTTTGAGATATAGTGATGAGTCAGATACCAGTGAGTGGACAGTGAATGATCATCATCTTTCTGTGGCTCTTGAAAGCAGCTGCATCTTTGCTTAGGGTGTGGAACTGCTCCCTGCCCTCACTGGTTAAAGATGTGGCTGCTTTAAAAGAATTATGAGGGCAATTCGGAAAAAAAACTCCATTTGGTTATCCATGACAGACACTCGCAGATGAAGAACTTTTATTATACATATTAGAAAACGACATTATGTTACTTTTCAACATAATCATCATTCAGAGGCCCTTGTCAGAACGTCTTACAAGGTTTGAAATTTTTCCTGCAAAGAAATTTGTTTTTGGATCATTCCCCCCACCTGCCCCGAGCCCAGATTTGGTGCCGAACGACTCTTGTCTCTTCCAGCTTCCTTCCCAGGAGGGAGATTTCTTTGCAGGAGGAATTTCAAACCTTGTAAGACGTTCTGACAAGGGCCTCCATTTGAATGTCGATGTCAAAAAGGAATGTCATGTTGTAGCTTTCTAATGTGCATAATAAAATTTCTGTATTTGCGAGGGTCTGTCACGGATAATCAAATGGAGTTTTTTCCCGAATTGTCCTCGTACAAAGTGCAGCTGTCATCCTATACCTTTTCCAAATTATGTCCAAAGTACTAGTTTGCTAATACGCATGTGACCACCTCTATTTAAAGAAAATTTGTCAACACTGCTTTTAAATAATCACTAGTTTTTCATCAGGGATGTTTGAAAACAATCTTTTTCTGCCCTATCTCAAATGATCTTAGAACATAGGTAAGATATTGTTTTGTCTTATAAGAATTGGTCTGTTTATTAAATGTGTTTTAGCTTCTGGAATTCTCTTTCTACACTTGTGATATGGAAAAATGTCCACATTTTGAAAATGTCTAATGCTCCTTCTGTAGTTTTGCGGCTGAGATTGTATGGCCAAAATTAGATGAATATTTTGAAAATTAAAATGGTAATTTAAAGACATCTCTAGATTCAAATTGTCTGGATCATTTGCTTTACCTAGTGAAAAAGCTTTTTATCTTCCTTTCCTTCTCCAGTTTTCCTTTTATCTTCCTTCCTTCCTTTTTCTTCCCTTCATTTTCCTTTAATCTTCCTTCCCTTCCCTTCTATCTTTCCTTCCTTTCCTCTTCTCATTCCTTTCCCATCCCTTCTCTTCCCTCATGCCTTCAGATAGGACTTGCAACATCCTTTCTGCTGGATCTGTTGGGATGAGCAAATGTAATTTGGGATGTGGCAGTTCCTCAATACCTCGGCCCCCATGCCTTGAAGGACTTTGTAGAGCACCCCCAGTACCTTGAATTGAATCCGGAAGCAAACCAGTAGACCAGCAGCCTGAGGAAGAAGGGTTGATGTGGGAGGTGATCAGAATCAGAATTTCATTGGCCAAGTGTGTCTGGACACACAAGAAATGTCTCTGGTGTACATGCTCTATATCTACATACATACAATAAACAAACTGTGATTACAATCATAAGATACATTCATAATCATACTCATAATACATAATCATAAAGTGATCAGGGTTGAAGGACTGAGCTTAGGGCCTCCTGGTTCAGAATAGACATGAGTGGCACACAACCCAAAGTAGCCACAACTGCCACTTGTTCCTTGAGCAGGACTCATGAGTCTTGAAAGTCCCCGAGTTGTACACTAGATCTGGGGCAATACCACCCAATTGAGAACTAAAGATGGTAGATTCCCAGGTCCTGGTGGCCTCGACACCCACAGCTGCACAGTCTTGTGTAGACTTGTTTCCTGTCTAAGCCTCCAAGAACTGAGAGAGGATGTCAAGAGCATTGATCACTTCACAACAGATACAAAGTTGGGTATCATCAACACTCTGGTGACATCTTACCTCTTGGCTATAGACCAACCTATGATCTTAGGCACTGAGTGCCCAGACGAGTTGTGACATCACTGCTCAAGATGCTAAAGAGGAACAGAGAAAGCACTAACCTCTGTGGCACCCCACAGGGTTGGGGTTGAGGGCAGGGCCTCTCCGCCTTGGTTGCTGGAACTGGCTGTGAAGAAGGAACACTAACACAATGCAGTTCTGTTGACCCACACACCTTGCAGCCCATCCTGAAGACCACAGTTGATGGAAGACCACCAGGAGATCAAGCAGAGCAAGTTCTTTTAGCGTTTTAATGTTTTGCCTTTGTGGAAATCAGAAGCCCTCCTCATTAACAACTTTCTTTGAGTACCCAAAATATATCTCTAAAAAAAACTATAGCTGCAGGTAGAAATTAACTGTTAATATGGATAAACGATCCAGGCTTTTAAAACTTCTATACATTTATTGTCAACAGTTTTACGCTGTGCACCACACATTTTCTACAAGAGGTTAAAAAAATGAATCCCTGCAGCACGTTGGAACATTCCAGTTGACATAGGTTAAGGTCTGATGTTCCGTTGCAATTTTATTAGAAGTGAGGGAACAAATTAATCATATACAAATTTGGAGAGAGGTTAGGAAAGACACGCAACCAACACACTATTCAAATTATCAACGTAAATTATGCCACAATGGAATTAGTCTCAATATGAGGACAATTCTGAAAAAAACCCTCCTTTTGGTTATCGATGACAGACCCTCGCAGATACAGAACTTTTATTATACACATTAGAAAACTACAGCATGACATTCCTTGTTGACATCATCGTCATTCAAACTGAGGCCTTTGTCATAACGTCTCACAAGGTTTGAAATCCCTCCTGCAAAGAAATCTCCCTCCTGGGAAGGAAGACAGAAGAGGTGGGAGTCACTCGGCACCAAATCTGGGCTATTGGGGGGATGATCCAAAACATCCCAATGCTGGAACTGCTCCAAACGTTCTTGGGTGCATCTAGCGATGTGTGGGCGAGCATTATCGTGAACCAATGCCACACCAGAACACAGCATGCCCTGACACTTGTGTTGCACTGCTTTGACGATGACCATATGCTTCATGATGCTGTTTCAGGGTGCCTCCCTATTCTCAGGAGGGAGGAATTTCAAACCTTGCAAGACATGATGACAAGGGCCTTCATTTGAAGGGCGATGATGTCAAAAAGGAATGGAATGCTGTCGTTTTCTAAGATGTATAATAAAAGTTCTGTACCTGCGAGGGTCTGTCATTGATAACCAAATGGAGGTTATTTTCCGAATTGCTCTCATATATAAAACACTGACAAAGTTTCAGACCCAATTTCTACAATTCAACCCTTCTAGTTTGGGAGAACACACTATTTCTTAATATATTCCATAAGAAACATTTGTGAGAAGGTTGAAAAAGTGAAGAGGGCAGCTTCAGCAATGTAATCAAAGCCTTGCCCACATTTTACAGGTACCATCTTGACTTTTTTGCCCTCTCGGGGATTCCTCTGGAAACATTATTTCCAGGAAAGTCCTTCCTTGCTGCTCTTCATAACTCACTATGCACCCATTTGGGGTTTGAGGTTTCAGCTTTTTAAACTTTCTGTTAAAGTACAACATTCAGCTGCTTTTTCCATTATAGCTGGTTATAGCACTGGATGCTGGGAGTTATAGTTAGCAGCATTTGAAAATCCATCAGCAAACTGAGCTTAAATTACTGGATTAAAAAAAACAGAGTTTAAAAAGTGAAGTTCATAAAACACAGGGTATCTTGTGTTCTTGCAACCACATATATTAACATTGCTATGGTAAAATCCAGTCACGCAAGTGTGCTGTTAATCGAGGATTAAAGGAAGGCGGGTTTTCAGAACATCCCTTTTTCAGGGATGATGAAGCTTTAACCTTTAGACCAGGTTGTCCAATCTTGGCTCCCTTTAAGACCTGTGGCCTTCAACTCCCAGAATTCCCCAGCCAGCCATGAGTTCTGGATGTTGAAGTCCACAAGTCTTAAAGTGGCCAATGTTAGATAAAGACCTAGCTGGAGAAGTGTTGTGTTCCTCCAGATACAACTGAATCACAGAAAGCGGGATTCAACGTTTTTCAGTTTCCTTCTGAACTGCTCACGCTCAAAGAAATGGACGCCGTGGTTCCATTCTAAATAGGCCGTTAACTATCCGAGAAGGCATTTCTTTCTAAATCCCATGAAGATTAGGCACATCCATTCCAGGTTTCAAAGCAACATAAAAGTTATTCAGGTCGGACTGTCATTTAGAAGATGGCTGAGTGAGACTGCTTCACAAGAAGGGAGCTGTGGTGTTTTCCTGAAGGGGAAATTCAACAGCCAAATGCTGGAGTCGGCCATTATTTCATGCTGTTGAGAAACTGAGCGTGTTCTTCTCCTCTTGGAAGAAGAGTTTCTGCCCCAATTTTCGGGCCTTTCTTCTCCTAGAAAAGGAAATGTCCCATTAGCCGTGATGGCTTCCCATCAAAGCAAGCTTCAATCCATCAGTCCAGGATTAGCTGCAGATACAGGGATGCTGTCCCACAAGTCCTCTCAGAAGAAGTTAGCTTCTAACAACAATCCCACCCAAATGCAATTCTGATTCCAAATATTCTTCCGTCACATCCCCCTCAAGTTTTTTCCCAGGAAATTTCAGGCCATAAACTTCAAATGTTATTATCTGGAATTCTTTTTGGAGAGCAGAAAATAATTTTCAGAGAGAATGGCTCCCTATAAATGAGAATTCCTTGTAACACCGGGTTGAACTGTGGGGTCCTTGATGCTCTGAGCTTGCAGATGTTTCATTACCCAACCAGGTAACATCATCAGTGCAAGAGGGGAGAGGGGGAGGAGGAGGAAGATGACTGTAGGGTCCCTTGATGCTCTCTGAGTTTGGTGGTTTTCTTGTAGAACTATGTAAGATCATCAGTGCTAGAAGGCAGAGGGAGGAGGAGGAGGAGGAGGAGGAGGAGGAGGAGAAGATTACTGTGGGGTCCTTGAGGCTCTCTGAGCATGGTGGCCTTCTTGTAGACATTTCATTACCAAACTAGGCAACATCATCAGTGCTAGAAGGATGTGTGGTTTGGTCCTGTCTAGCATTGATGATGTTGCCTAGTTGGGTAATGAAACATTTGCAAGAAAAACATCAAATTCAGAGAGCACCAAGTACCCACAGTCATACTCTTCCTCCTCTCCACAAATCCTACTCCCTTCTAGTACTGATGATGTTGCCTACTTGGGTCATGAAACATCTGCAAGAAAACCACCATGCTCAGAGAGCACCAAGGGCCCTCAGAAATGGCTTAGTTCGTAACCCAATTTTGGTAGCAAAATTGCTCGAGTCTTACCTTGAGCATTCCGTCACGTTCCCACTTAAAGAGGCCACAATTGCTGAAATAGGAAGGCAGAAAAAAATGAAGATTCATTTAGTGTCTTAACAGTAGGACAAAGTCAAGATTATTCATACAAAGGCTGGTGGTTAAAAACGATGCCCTGATTTTTCCCACCGCGCTTAGTTTAAAAGACCAGACAAGGTGTGCACCACAACATTCCTTCTAGGATAACCTCTTTCTTGATGGAAAATGCGAACGCAATCCGGGAAAACCCCTCCGTTTGGGATTCTCAAGGACAGACACTTCACTCCTAGGAATGAAGCCAGAAGAGGCGGGAGTCGCTCCGCACCAAATCTGGGCTATAGGGAGGGGATGATCCAAAACATCCCAACGTTGGAAATGCTCCAAAAGTTCTTGGGTGCGTCTAGCGGTGTGTGGGCCAGCATTGTCGTGAACCAACACCACACCGGAGGTCAGCATGCCTCGATGCTTGCGTCACACCACATCACCGATGACCATGCGTTTCACCATGCAGTGGCTTCATTCTCAAGAGGGAGATTTCTTTGCAGGAGGAATTTCAAACCTTGCAAGATATTCTGATAAAGACCTCCATTGGATTAGCAATGATGTCAAAAAGTAACGCAAATGTTGTAGATTTCTAAGGTGTATAATAAAAGTTCTGTATCTGTGAGCGTCTGTCATGAATAACCAGAGGTTTTTTCCTGAATTGTCCTCATATTCTTCCGAAAACAAACTATTTTCCAAGGGTTGCAAACATACCTGCAGTGTTTTTTGGGGAGCTTGTCCAAGGAAATGGCCCTGTTCCCGCAGGGGCACTTGAAAAATCTCTTCACGCCATTGTGCCAGTAGTAATCGTGATGTTCTGCCACACACGAATCCAGCAGTTTGAAATAGGTATAGTTGCACTTCCGGGTGAAAAGAGAAAAAGAGAGATGGGCTTTGGAAAAACAAACAAACAAGCCACGCATGTGGTCACCGCGACAAGATTATTGCATGCGCTACAGTGGAAGAATTTTTTAATTTTTTTTATTGGGATTTTTATACCGCCCTTCTCCCCGAAGGGACCCAGGGCGGTGTACAGCCATATAAAACACATGAAATAACATAACAGACAACACATAAATGTAACAAGATTAAAATGAAGGATGATGAAATATCCACAGTAAAGATGGGATTAGAAGATGGACGGAGGTTGCGGAAAGAGCAAAGCTGACCAGTTTGGTCAAGGAAAAAAATAATACTTTTCTAGAAGGCTGGAACCTCCTATAGCGACTTTTTGCTGAAAAAGAGACGACTTTATAGGTCTGAGGATTAAAAAGAGTTAAAGAAAAAGGGAAAAAAATAGAAGGATAATTACTCAATAGAAGAAGGATGGAAGTCACGATGGCTTCCTTCCTCTCTCTTCCCTTCTTCCTTCCTTTCTTTTCTTCCTTCCTCCAGTTCTTCCCTTCTTTCTTTTTCCTCTCTTCCCTTCTTCCTTCCTTTTCTTCCTCCTTCCTTTTAACTTTCTTTCTTTCTTCAGTTCTTCCCTTCCTCCTCTTTCCTCTCTCCCTTCTCCCTTCCTTCCTTTTCTTCTTCCTTCCTTTTACTTTTCTTTCTTCCTTCAGTCCTTCCCTTCCTCCTCTTTCCTCTCTCCCTTCCTTCCTTTCTTCTTCCTTCCTTTTAACTTTCTTTCTTCCTTCAGTTCTTCCCTTCCTCCTTTTTCCTCTCTCCCTTCTTCCTCCCTTCCTCTCTCTTCCCTTCCTTCTTCCCTTTTCTTTTCTTCCTTTTCTCTCTCTCCCTTCTCCCTCCCTCCTCCCCTTTCTTTTCTTGGATTACCGTTTTGCATGTTGCCACACGGCATTTCACTTCTCGGATGCTCCTCATCTTCTCTTCCATCTCTTCTTTTTTCACCAAGGGCTCGAAGTACCGTTCCTGCAACTCAGCCTCAAACTGTGATGTGACGGTGAGAAAGAGAGATTGACCTGGAGATTAAAGTTTTAATCTTGCCACCTAAAATAACTGGTATAAATAACATGAATTTCGCTGACGTCAAATTTATTTCCTCCCTTCTCTCCTCTTTCCCCCTCCCTTCCTCCTCTTTCCCCCTTCCTTCCTTCCCTCCTTTTCCTTTTCCTCCCTCTCTCTCTCCCTTCCTTCCTGGAAATCAAGATCTTAATAGGACTGTCTATAAACCAATTCATCCATCACCATAAAATTAAAGAAAAATATAATATAAATATTGATTTTTTAAAAAGAATATTTAGGATTTTAAGAGAGTTTAAATATGGACCATACATTTAAATTACAGAAAAGGTTGCTTCGTTGTATTGCTACATCTGCGCTGAAATAAGCTGGAAGTCACTTTTGTTATGTACAGGAAGTCCTCCACTTATAACAGCTCATTTAGTGACCGTTCCAGGTTACAACAGCACCGAAAAAATTGGCTTATGACTGTTTTTCACACTTACGACCCTTGCAGTATCCCCATGTTCATGTGATCAAAATTCAGACGTTTGGCAACTGACTTGTACTTGTGACTGTTGCAATGTTCTGGAGTTACGTGATCCTGTTTTGCGACCTTCCGACCAGACAAGTCAATGGGGAAACCAGATTCACTTAACAATCATGGCAACTGACATGATTGTGATGGTTGTTGTGTCCCAGGTCCCCTTTTGCGACCTTCTGACCAGCAAAGTCCATGGGGGGGAAAGCCAGATTCACTTAACAACCGTGTGACTGATTTCACAACGGAAATGATTCACTTAGTCACTGTGGCAAGAAAGGTCGTAAAATGGGACAAAACTCACTTAGCAACATAAATTCTGGGCTCAATTGTGGTCGTTAGTAGAGGACTACCTGTAACAATTTTTAAAGTGCCTTTATGACAATTTAGGGACTTTTGTAGGTCTGTCATTCGAGGCAAACCGATGTAAGATCTCAAACACAGTCACCGTCTGGTTTCGCTACGGCTTTGCAAAATTAATTCCTGAATTGGGTCTTGTCCGATCGAAACAATTTTATCCAGGACAGGCTCACCTCTTTAAGGACCCCTGTGTGCTTCGATCGAGCATTCAGGATCTCTTGGAATTCCTCCGATTCCAGGTACGCCAGCTGCTGGCGGCGTTTCTTTTCGATGGGCTCCGATGTGTCCCCCTCTATGGAAACACACACACACAAATGCACAAACGTGTGTTTACAAATGTAAGTATTGAGCATTTATACTAGAGAAAAATTCTTTGTATGTCCAGACACGCTTGGCCAATAAATTCTATTCCATTCCATTCCATATTTTCTGTTCTGTTCTGCTCTATTCTATTCCTTATTTTATTCTATATGTTTTGTTCTGTACTGCTGTTCTATTCTCTGTGTTCTGTTCTGTTCTATTCCACATGTCTTGTTCTATTCTATTCCCTATTCTATTCCACATGTTCTGTTCTATTCTATTCCTTATTCTATTCTATATGTTCTGTTCTATTCCACATGTTCTGTTCTATTCTATTCTATATGTTCTGTTCTATCCCACATGTTCTGTCCTATTCTATTCTATTCTGTTCTATTCTATTCTATGTTGTTCTGTTCTATTCCCTATTCCATTCCATACATTCTGTTCTATTCCCTATTCTATTCCACATGTTCTGTTCTATTTAATAATTTAATTTAATTTAATAATTTAATTTATATACCGCCCTTTTCCGTACAACGGACTCAGGGCGGTTCACAG
>JANHFO010417010.1:0-13590 GCA_032468095.1 Pareas carinatus
GGGGAACTCCCAGCACTTTTAGAAAGTCCAGTTTTTAAAAGCTTAAGAGACATTTCTCTAGGTCACTTATCTTCTTAAGGGAAGGGAAAAAGATTTTGAAAAAAAAATCCAACTTTAAAATCCAGTAGATTTAAACAGCCAAAAAAGCACTTCCACTTTGATCTACTCTGTATATGTTTACAAAACTTTTTAATTAAAAAAATGGTTGAAGGTAAAAGACTACCTGTAGTTGGGCAGTTGCAATATTATTTGTTTTATTTGGTTCATTTTTCTATGTGCTTGACTCATTGACACTTAATCCATTAAGTATCCTATAGTACCAGGGTCTGATCATTAGTTTCATTTGCAAGTAGTCCTTGACTTACGGCTGTTCATTTAAGAACTATTCTAAGTTATGGTGCTGAAAAAAGTGATTTAGAACTGTTCCTTGCAGTTACAACGTTGATGTGTCCCTAGAGTCGCACAATTGCCTTTGGCAACCTTCCCAAGGGGCTTCAGACAAGCAAAGTCAATAGGGGGAGCTGGATTTGCTTAACAGCTGCATGATTCACTTATTGACTGTGGTTATTTGCTTCATAGCTGGGGCAAAAGAGTCATACAATTGGGCATGATTCATTTAACACCCACATCAGGTAAGGACAGAAGTTCTGACATTAACATCTGGCTAAGTGTGTGACAAACCATAGCAATTCTTGACTTTACATTCACAGTTGGACCCAAGAAAAATAATGTATAACTGGAAAAATAAATATTTTGGGTCGTTTTCTCATTATTATTGGTTGGTCACACAATCAGCTAGCTATTCAAAATGGATTTGATGTTATTATCCACCTGCTGAGTCATTTCCAAGAACCAGGGATAGGCAGATCTTGTTCTTTGATGGTGTTAAAGGCATAATCACAGGATGTAAGCTGTTCAAAGTAAAGCTGCCTTTTGCAATTGACTGGTAGGGATTAATCAATGCCGCAGGTGATTAAGTAGTGCTCCAGTAGTTGTAGGATTGCACTCAAGGCCCCTATTGCTATTGTTATATTGATATACTTTATTTTCCTTCGTGTGCTCTTCTCTCAAATGCTGTTTCACAAATATTTCTTTCTAATTGATTGTACCAGATCTACATATAAACATATTTAAACTCTATTAGTATCATACATCTACTTTGGCTGTAAAGTGCTTCTGCAATATCAGAAATAGCAAATAGCAATAGATCATTTTAATGACTTCATCTTAATGTACGAAGTGAAGATGCTGCAAAGTGCTCCAAAAGTCCCCAGAGCCATTAAAATCTCTTTCCTACCACAGATGGAACAGTTCTTGAAAGGACAGACATAGCTTTGGAATGTTGTTTTAAATATTTGGGGCTCAACCTTTTGCAGCTTTGTGTGAGGAAAGGGAAGCCACTTAAAAGTACATTGTATGTTGATAAAGAAGCCAGTCATTTTAAGCCAGTCTCCTCAAATCTGGTGCTTGGACATGGGCTAATCTCCAACCACCACAATTCCAATGGGGAGAACTGATTAAGGTTTTGTTTGTTGTTTCAGTAAATTCGGTATAGTTTTTCGCAGTTCTTGAAAAAAAAGATGCATTTGAACTTTAAACGGCAAAAAAATTTTTCCAATGAAAGGAGTAATAAATACACTCTCTGAAATACTGTACCTCTGTTGTCTGGGATCGGAGAGCGTTGTTATCATCAATTCTGTACCTTATAGGTGATTCTCGTTCTGGCAGCTTAATAACAATATCTAAGTTTAAGTCCTTATGGGTAGGCAAGTCAATCTGATACTGAGCAAGAGCTTGAAACCCCACAACTGTCGACTGGAATGGGAAAAGGAAAAAATAAGATTGATTGTCTTGGAGTATCTCACAAAGGAACTGAAAATTCAGTGATATATTTTAGCAGAGAAATGTTTAACACCTAGGGAAGAACACAGTGATGGGGCTTGTTGCAAGAAATACCCAAATTATCTAATTTTTACAATTGTCTGTTAGATTATTTGATCATAAATGAGAAGATAGGCTACAAATTGAATGAGTAAACATACAGAGGAGGGTTAACTTCTTTATACATACAGTAAAATCTTGGATTGAGAGTAACTTGGTCTGAGAATGTTTTGCAAGACAAGCAAACATTTTTAATAAATTTTAACTTGATAAACAAGCGATGTCTTGAATTACACGTAACACGTACAGTATACACACACTCTTTCGCTGTGGGATTGTGGGTAATGCTTGATTGCTTTAATATACGAGTGCTTTGGATTACAAGCACAGTTCCAGAACTAATTATGCTCTCAATTCAAGGTTTTACTGTATGTACTTCTTTAACGAGCCTTTTATGTGTAGAACTGAATGATCTAGGACAACGGGAAGTGTATGGATGAGATTTTCCTTAGTTCCATCATTTCAGCATGGATGAAGGACATAAACCCTAGATAATCTTCAGGTAAAAATTTCGTTCAAAAGCTATTCTTTGTCTTGGACATCAAAAGATTTATGCACTTGTTTGATAACCAAGTAAAAACAAACAATTCTCTATACACCCTGATCTTTTGTCAGCACAAAACATTTAATTCTATGGATATTTGTTCCAAAAAAGTTTACTGTATGGATGACTGAAGTGAAACCTGCAGTTTCTTTCAGTCTCTCCCCCCATTCACTTTTTCTTGTCTTATCCTTAGGCACTATGGAGAATAAATTCACAACCTCTTTCATGTGATAGCACTTCAAGTATTAGGAGATTGCTATTGTGTCTCAACTTTGCCTTCTCTTCTTTAGGTGAAACATACAACAATTCAGATCATTGTTTTGCTTTAAGCAGTCTAAAGTAGAATAAAGTTCAGAAGATCATAATCTGACAATAAAGCAAAGCCTCACTTGGGTTTGTCCATATGTTCCCCCATAATATTTCTGATCTGTCAGCCATTTGACTATGGGACCAGCCTCAACAAATTTCTTCATTTTCAGCAGGGCCAGCAAGGCATAGGAAGTGGCCTCAATGCTGTGGGTGTGAGCATTATGTTCTTCCCAACGATTCCTTTCTAAAAAAAAAATCAGCACAGAAGTCAAATACATAAAAAATTGGTTACTTACCTTGAAGGTGACTTTTGGTTGGAGTGAAAAGATTGGGAAAACTAACAGTTAAGTCTCCCATTCTTAAAGCAGATGCTACATATGAGTTGTTGGATGAGGTTACTCAATGGCATGGAGTTGCTGATGATAACCAGTTATGGTCAGTTCTACCAGGTAGACCAGATGAAGAATCAACTCGACAGAAAGGCTAAGATTACTTACATTCTCTCTCCACCCCTGGCTGCGCAGGTGGTGCTGTTCTGGTACTAACTCAGTGTTTGGGGGCTGTGAGTATCTAGATGGGGAAGAACTGGTTTCTGTTTCTCCTGGATCTATTACTGCTATCTCTGATTCTCAATGGAGTAGCACTTTCCTGAACAGAGATTGCGTGCCATCTGGGGGCTTTTCTAAATATGTGGGTCCTGTTTGAAGAGCAGGTGACATCTGTGACTAGAGGGGCCTTTGCATTTATTCATCTTATGTATCAATTGCATCCATTCCTGGTTTGGGAGGGCTTGCGCATGGTCATTCCTGCCTAGGTCAGTTCACAGTTGGACTACTTCAGTGTGCTCTGTCCTTGAAGGTCACCCAGAAGTTACAACTGCTCCAGATATTCAGCAGTGTTGCAGGGTTAGGTGCCCCTTGGTTTGCCCAAATCACACTGTTGCAGTGTGAGTTGCACTGAGTCCGTTTTCTTTCTGTATGCAATACAAAGTGCTAGTTATCATCTTACAACATACTTGGCACATGGCCAGGTTATTTGGAGGAGTGCCTCTCCCTGGGGGTATCTGCCATTCCACCAGATTGGATAAGGCTTCCCTGCTCCAGCTCCCTTCCCTTCCACCATCTATCAGGACCTAGAAAGTGCATCCTTTCCATGGCAGCACCTGCTCTGCAGAACACCCATCCCCTGGCATCTGGCAGGCAGGCCCCCGCTCTTTCGGAAAGCTGTAAAGGCTTGGCTTTCTCCTCAGGCACTGCAGTAGCATTGCAAGGGAAGTCAGGGGACTGTACTTGGTGGACCAAAAAACATGGGTTGAAGTGCCAGGTTTTTGCTTCACTGTTGTTTTGGTTTTTATTATTAAATATCACCTACATCTGTATAATCATCCTGGCTTCCTTGCCCTTCTCTCACTTCAACTCTTTAAATACTACATCCATTTAGCCATCCCATGCATCTCATGAAATGAGCTGTAGCTCATGAAAGTGTATGCCTTTTAATCAAAGCTGTTGGTTGGAAAATGTGCTCCCGACCCTTGAAATTTTGCCATCATACATTAACACAGCTTTCCTCCTCCTGTAGAGAATTTGTAGGGTACACATTTTCTGAAGCTGAACTAGCCACTGGATAGAAACATGTAGAAATAGTCCTTTAGATTTTATGGTAAAAATAAAGAAACGGTTTGCCACAACTTTCTTCAGTCTCCTGCTGGGATGTACAACTGGCAGCCTATGAGAAAAAGAGCTTTACCTCTATTATTACTCTTTTTTTTCTACCTGATGGTAGCTGGAAGCAAAGAGATGACACTTGCATACGGCTCTTGATTTTACTTTTTGTCACTGTAATTCTAAAAAACTATTCATTGTGTTTCATGCTCCAAGCTAATTTTTCAAAACCCAACCACACCCGATTTCTTCTATTGAAAACAAACTAATATGCATATGTACCTGTTGATGCTGCCATGAGTATCCTGTCATCATTCAGATAGCCTGCAGCAGCCAAAGCGTAAGCAGTGAGGGCTATAGTGTAAGACCTTTGCAGTTTCTCATACTTTTTGAGTAAATAATCTGCAGCCTTGTTGATGCTGCTTTCTAATATCTAAAAGTGAGGGGCAGAGGGAAGAGAAGAGATCCATTAGGAATGTTTGGAGATCAATTTTAGGAATCTCTATGGAACATCATTTTCGTGAGGTACGATTGGTCCCCACTCAGTTGCTTTTCTGAAAGGTCCTAAAAACATGGTTTTGTCAGTGGACCTGGAAATCACAAATGGAGCTAATCAAGTGGTTGATTTGATTGTGCTGCTGCTACCATGGGGGGGAGGGTATGGGGTTGTTATGTGGTGGATTTTAAATGTTGTAAGCTGCCCAGAGTCACCTCTTTGTGAGTAGGACAGACATATAAATGTGATAAAAATTACACTGCAGCAGTGAAAAGCTATTCGATATTTATGGATAGTTAATTAATCTAAATACCTTGAAGGTATATGTGTAATTTCCTAATAATATCCTTATTGGACATTATTTATTTTGATTTCATTTCATTTGAAATTAATAAAATATAAACCACAGCAATGCTGATTAGGCTACTTTAAGATCCTGAAGGCTTTTAATACTGAACCTGGGGCCAAGAAGATGGGAAAATGGAATACTATGATCAAAAAAACCCTTAGGGATGTGATCAGATTTTGGCCCCCTCATACCATTTCCCATCACAGCATCACGTACATTGATATGCTCATTGCAGACTGATCTGGATTCCAATAATGCAGCCAGAACAAATGCTGTTAAAGATACGTCTGGTTCAGCACCTTTTGTTCCTCCCTAGGAGAAAGTGGGGGGGGGAGACAAAAAAACCCTCCAATCAGTTAATGGTAATAAATAATGCTAATAAATAAATACTTCTCTGTAATTGTACATGGCCTCTTCCACTTCAAGCATTAGTGGCAGCTCCAAGCCTGATGCAGTGGTGGCGGCAGCTTCACACCCAGTGTGGCGGCAGCATCACCAATAGCTCTGAGCAGGGGTGGCGGGGATGTGAAAATGGGAAGCCCCCATCTTTTGCCGCCCCCCTCCACCTGCCCTGACACACTCTGCACTCTACCCACCCCCTCACTTGCCCGCTGGCTGTCCCTCTGCCCACCCACGGCGAGTTATCCCTGTGGCAAGTTGGCCATGTGGAGTTGCCCTGCAGTGAGCTGGATGCGGTGAGTTGTCCTAGATCTGTCAAAGAGACCAGGGACTGCGTTGAAGGGATGGTCCCACAAGAAAAGAACAGAGAGCCATGTCATGGCTAACACAGAGCACTCATTTCAGGCAACCGCTCCGGTGCAGGACAATAGGCCATATATCGCCTGTTTACAGCATCTTGAAGCAAGACATTAGAACGATCAATGCTGTTTGGTTGTCTCAATTATGAAGAGACTATGTTACAAATGGTGGCATGAAAATATGTGCTCAGGACCATCTTGTATCAGGCCATGGAGACTGTAGATTTGCTCGTTTTTTTCTTATCTGATAGTCTTATCTGCTAGTGATCCTATCTTGTTTCCTCTCTACTATAGGCTTTCTTTTCTTGGAAGCAGGCTTCACCTTCAAATTCCTTCATGAGATCTATTCTCTCATTAAGCCAAATCTTACCAAGGCTACCCTTTTTGCCTTCCACCTCACGTCTACTGGTGATATTTCAATCTGTTTTAAAAATATTTTTATATATATTTCACAGATTGTGGCATATTCTCTGAAAAGCTACACACTTTTAGGGGGGTTGCTTATCTAGTGCCATTAAAAAAATCATTATAAAGAAATCACTATCAGCAGCAGCAGTAGCATTCCCCAGTGTGGCACTACCTTGACGTGGTTGTGGGGCTTGTGTACTCTGAGGAAGATGAGAGCTATGCCAGAGGGTCAACCATACTGGACAGGTCTCATCAGAGGAGTCAGACAAAGAGTGTCTCCCCCATAAAAAATATGGTGAGACGCAAATTTCAGAAAGCTATACCAGCTTGGACATCGCCTGGGTTAACAAGGTCCACACCAGATGTTGGAGTTCCTGGATATCTGGTGAAAAATGAGCTACAGGACTCAGGACTGTTGGCTGAGCAACCAGGGCCAGCAGCTGCAGAACTACTGGAAGAAACGGTGTTTACCCATCGCAAATATACAGTGTTTGAAAAAAGAAATAATGAACTATTTTTACAAATCAAGTCCAACAAGTAGAGGATATTTGAAACAAATGCACCAGTTCTGGAAAGAACACCATCCAGAATCAGAAATAACAGAATAGAGGCTAGCAGATCAGCGTCAATTGATACTGCAAAACGAAGTATTCACAGAAGCAGAATTGGAGGAACTGCAAATGTTTACCCAGGGCAAAGAAAACAAAGCCTTGCCTGAAGTAACTCAGAATGTAGGGACAAAGCAGGGGGAGTTGGCAGTAGAGAAATCCAGCAGAGATAATACAACTGTTTTCATTTGGAAACCAAGCCCTCTCACTAAAGAAGTAAAAGAATTGAAACAAAGAACAACTGAACATCTAGAACAGCACAAAAACATCAGAATAAGGCTGCCTGCATTGAAGCTTTTTCCAAAGAAACTTCTAGCACAAGCATTAAAAAATGCAAATACTGCAATATCAAATATAAGCAGCAACTCACTGCAGGAAACAAGCCAACTAATGTACAGCACAGCTGCTGTTATAACCGAATACCTGGGATGCAAAATCAACAAAAATGAAAGGAAACCAAACAGTGCACCACAAAAATGGAAGATTAGACTGGAAAATAAGATCAGCAAGTTGAGATCAGACGCAAGCAAGCTAGAACAGATGAAAGAAAAGAAGCTGAAGAACAAGAAGACCAAAGAATACCTAATCAAAAAATACCACTTAGAAACAAGGAAGATCAAGGAAGCACTGGAAATATAAAGCAACAAATAACAAATTTAGCCAAGAAGATCAGCAGATATGAAGCTTAAATTGCAAATTATAGGTAGAACCTTCAATTTTAGTCCAACCAGAAACGTTTCTACCAATCCATCAATAGAGAAGCTGCAGTGAATCAGTCCATACCTGACAAAGAAGAAACAGTGCAGTTCTGGACGCAGATATGGGATAACCCAAAAAAATATAACAAGAATGCAACTTGGTTAAAAGAGGTAAATAAGAATAAAAAAGAAGCTGAAATGAAAGAACTAGCAGAAGTGGTAGAGAAAAGAGCAAGGAAGATCAAAATTGGTCAGCTCCAGGTAAAGATGAACTGCATGTTTTTTGGTTGAAACATTTAACTGGCCTACACCCACTCATTGCGAAGCAGTTCAACAATATACTATGAGGAGGTCAAATTGAAGAATGGTTAATAACTGGGAAAACCCACCTGATAATGAAAGATCCAGCAAAAGGGGCAGCACCAGGCAACTACAGACCAATTACTTGTTTACCAAAAACTTTCAAATTGCTAACTGGTGTGGTAGCTGATGCAGTCCAACAACATCTAGTTGAAAACAATCTCTTTGTACCTGAACAGAAAGGAAACCACCCTAATAGCAGAAGAACAAAAGATCAACTCCTAATTTGATTGCACAATGGAAGGTACAGTTGCAGGTCAATGGGGAAAGACTGGGAGAGGTTAATATCAAAAGAGGAATATTTCAAGGAGATTCACTATCGCCACTACTTTCCTCTGTCAACAGTAATGAATAACTCTAACCATGGTTATCAAACATCAAAAACATCTGCCAGACTATCCCACCTCTTTTACATGGACAATCTGAAGCTGTACAAAAAAACACCATCTGAAATAGAATCACTGTTCAACATGGTCCGTATATATAGCCAAGATATTGCAATGGAGTTTGGATTGGACAAATGTGCCACACTCACTACCAAACAAGGAAAAACTGAAAACTGAAGGAATCAAGATGCCTCACAAAATAACATTAAAAGTCTGGATGAGAATGATTACTACAAATATCTAGATATCCTTCAAGCAGACAACATCAAGCACACTTGTTGTGTCCGGGGGGAGGGCTTTTGCCAGCGCGGGAAATGCCAGCTCCCGGATTGGCAGGCTGCCACCCCTGCCCAGAAATATAAGGGGCAGCCAGCCACCGCTGCCCAAGTTCTTACTCTGACTACCCTACCTTAATAATGCATTGAAAGCAGTAGTGCCTCCTCTTTGTTCCTCGCGACACCCATCTAACACTGGCGACGAGGTGGGCCCACGGAACAACAAGCACACAGGCACGGGCTACCGGACGACATCGCTAACCAACGCATTGCGAGCCGCCGCACAGCCCAGCACAGTGCAGCAACTCAGCAACACGCGGAGCAGGCAAGCAGCGCCGAACACAGAGAGCTCCGAGCGGCCAGACGCAACCGGACGTCAACAGACCAGATCAAGCAGACCACCCGGCCAAGAAGAGAACACCGATCGCAGCAGATGCGACCAAATGATCGCAGATCTCCGACCCGACTCGACATTCACAAGTGGCGGAAAATTCAAAAACCGGCACTAAGATGGTGGCGCACATGAAGTTCCTCATTCCGTTCGACCCCGTTGTCGACACGTGGGACGGATTCATGGCCCGTTTTGACTGTTTTGTGAGGTCCAACAACCTCACTGATGCCACTGATCTGAGGCTGCGGAGCACGTTCCTCAACCTGACGGGCACCCTGGTGTTCGACACTGGCAGGATGATCACAGCCCCGCAACCCATGTTCTCAATGGCCTGGAAAGATCTCCAGGAGGCATTGAGGAAGCGTTTTGCCCAACCCCATGCAAGCTAGTACAGCGTTTCACCTTAAGGAACCGAATGCAGCAGCCGGGAGAATGCGCCGCCGCCTACGCGACCGGAATCAAACACATGGGGGCACTTTGCAGTTACGGAGCCGGGGTGGACGAGATCCTCCTCGATCAATTTGTTTGGGGTCTCCGAGATAAGAAACTCCAAAACAAATTGATGGGGGACAATAACATAACGCTAGACGACGCCATCGAGGAAGCACTCCTAGCAGAGTCCCAAAACATGGCGTCCTCGGTGCAGGCGAGGATCCCCATGGCAGAAGCGACAGCAAATGACAAAATACACCGGATGGGCAGACGAGACTCCAGCACATCGAGTTACAGCAGTAATAGCAGCGAAGGGGTGTATCACATCCATCGGCGGTCACAAGGGGACCATAGGAAATGCCCAGGGTCCGGGGGCAACCACGTGCGGGCATCGCTGCGGGAAGAAGGGCCACATCGGCAAGGTCTGCCGTGCCAGAGACCTTTCTCCTCGCCACAGACACCGAGGACAATCCAGCGAGTCCAGCAAAAAAACTAGACGGTCATCCCAAGACAGGAGGAGCCATCGCGACCACCGCGACATCAGGTGCAAAGACGGGAAGACCCACCAAACAAGAGTGGCAAGGAACAGCGACGACGTCACCTCCAAATGGACTGCGACGGTGAGAATCGGAGAGACGACGCACAACATGGAGGTAGACACTGGGTCAGCCGTGACTCTCATCGCATGGTCAGCACTAAAAACATCGATCCCGAGCCTCCGAAGGAGAGACCTCAAGCCATCGCCGACCACACTGCGGGATTTCCAAGGCAACAAGATTCCTATTTTGGGGAAGGCCACCGTTCCAGTCACCTACAAGGACTTCCAGGGGCTCCTGGACATCACGGTGACAAGAGATGATCTTCCCACACTACTGGGGATTGACTGGCTAGGGAAGCTTGGCATCGGTCTGACCGGGGTGCACGGGATCCGGGAGGAGGGCATCGACAGCCTGATCCAGGAGTTCCAGGACGTGTTCAGCAGCGACCTGGGCAAGTATACCAGGACCCCGGTAACCTTCAGCTTAGACCCCGCCATTAACCCCATCCGACTCAAACTGAGGCGAGTGCCATTTGCCTTAAAGCCCCAGGTGGACGCAGAGCTGGACACGCTCATAGCCCAAGGGATCCTCGAGCCAATCGATCAAGCGCGCTGGGAGACCCCTATAGTAACCCCCCTGAAGAGCGATGGGTTGATCCGCATTTGTGCAGACTACAAATGCACTTGAAATAAGGCGCTGCAGCAAAGCGCCTACCCGGTCCCAGTAATTCAGCACCTCTTACATTCGCTGGGACCGGGGAAAATATTCGCCAAACTAGACCTAGCCCAAGCCTATCAGCAGCTTCCGGTGGACTCAGCCACCGCGGAAGCCCAGACAATTGTTACGCACCGGGGTGCCTTTAAATGCAACCGGCTGCAATTTGGCATCAGCGTCGCCCCGGGAATATTTCAGAGTGTCATGGAACGACTACTCCTGAAAATTCCCGGCGTCGTCCTGTACTTTGACGACGTCCTCGTCGCTGCAGAACACTGGGGCAACTAGCCGAAAGGCTCAGAGCAGTCCTAACCGCTTTCAGAGCAGCCGGACTGAAACTAAAAAAGGGGAAGTGCAGCCTGGGAGTCAGAGAAGTGGATTTCCTAGGCTACTGCATCGATGGCCGAGGCAGCCACCCCACTAAGGATAAAGTAAAGGCCATCCGAGAGGCCCCCAGACTCAAAAACAAACAGGAGCTGCAAGCATTCCTTGGGCTCCTGAACTTTTACAACTCCTTCCTGAAAGGGAAGACCACAGTAGTTGATCTGCTCCATAGGCTGTTGTCAAAAAACACGCCATGGAACTGAGGAACCGCAGAGGAACAAGCGTTCCAAGGAAGCAAGGATTTGCTCTCAGAGGAAAGATTCCTTATGCGGTTCAACACCACCCTGCCAGTCGTTCTGGTCTGTGACACCTCCCCATGCGGAGTGGGAGCCGTTTTAAGCCACCGCCTCCCCAACGGGGAGGAGGCATCGATTGCCTTCCATTCGAGATCACTCTTCAATCCGGAGAGGAATTATAGCCAATTGGATAGAGAAGCGCTCGCCCTCATAACCAGAATAAAATGGTTTCACAAATACCTTTTTGGAAGGAGATTCGAGCTGGTCACAGACCACAAACCACTTTTAGGGCTACTGGCAGGAGACCGACCAACACCCCCCTCCCTGTCACCGAGGATGACAAGATGGACCATCTTCCTAGTGGCTTATACCTACACACTAACGCACAGGCCAGGGAGCTCCCTGGGCCATGCAGACGCGCTGAGCCATTGCCTACTGCCTAACAGCGAGCCAAAATGCATGGACCAGGAAGAGGAGGCAGTCCTACTCATAGACTGCAACCTCACCTCAGAACTTGTCACCTCGAGCGAAGTCGCGAGGGAAACACAAAAGGACCCCACCCTCAGGAAAATCCTGGCTTGGGTTCAGAAAGGATGGCCACAAGGGGACACAGGGAGTAGGGACACCCAACCATTCGAAAGGCACAGGGAAGAGCTGGCAGCCCAAGCAGGCTGCCTACTCAGGGGAGACAGAGTGGTCATACCCACCGCCCTGAGGCAACCAGTCCTCCGGACTATCCACGCTAGCCACCCGGGGATAGTCCACATGAAGGGACTGGCAAGGAGCTATGTCTGGTGGTCAGGCCTCGACCAGGACATCACAGTTTGGGTAGGGGGGTGCCAAGTTTGCCAACAGTCCCGGTTGGCTCCTCTCAAAACCCCCACCAGGGACTGGGAACGACCAAGGGGACCCTGGTCGCGGGTGCATATAGATCTCGCCGGCCCAGTATTAGGGAAAACCTTCATGGTCACAGTCGACGCATTTTTAAAGTGGCTAGAAGTCACTATAATGCGGTCAACAACGTCACAAGTGGTGATCCGCGCCCTCCGAGACTTATTCGCCACCCACGGCCTGCCTGATATCCTGGTATCGGACAACGGGCCGCAGTTCACTGGCACAGAGTTCGAGGATTTTCTGGCCGGCCTAGGATTCCGCCATGCACTCACCGCCCCCGGAAATCTGAGCGCGAACAGCCAGGCGGAACGAATGGTCCGCTCCTCAAAAGAGGCGCTCAAACGTCTAAAACCAGGGGACTGGCATGACAAGGTGGCCGAATTTCTAACGTGGCAACACGTTACACCCTGCGAGGCGACAGGCCGCACCCCTGCGGAACTACTCATGGGCCGAAAGTTACGGTCTGTCCTTGACCGACTAAATCCCTCATACGCCCCAGCACAAATTAACGAACAACCCACCCCCTCCAGACATTTCAAAGTAGGCGATCTAATATACACCAAAAGTCTAACTCCAGGCCCCCCATGGGTGAAAGGGGAAATAACCAAAATCACAGGGCCCAAATCCTACGTAGTCTCCCTAGCAGATGGCCGAGCGTGGCGACGCCACATAGACCAGCTAAGGGGGAGAGTTAGGGGAACGGCCACATACAACCTGGCACCGGTAAATCCAGCCCAAACAACAGGAGAAACGGTCACCACTACCCCCCCACCCCGCATGCCGCGGGCCCGAGCACCGGAGACCACGGCGGGACGCCTCCCCGGTTTCCCCACCCCAGGAAAACTTACTCTAAACCTGCTAAACAACCCCTCACCACAGGAACCGAAGGCGGGGGATACGCGCTCCACCTACCCGAACCATCAGAAGATCTGCCGTCTGCCGCGAGGACTCCACCTGCCAACGAGGGTGGGGCTGAGGCCCCACCAGGATGCCCACAGAAGTTTCCCGATGGAACTTCGGAGCCTCCCACAGGCGCGACCTCGCCCATCGCCGACGACTCGTCGAATGAACCGTGCAGGTCCAGACGAACTTATAAACAGCCCGCGTACCTACGTGACTATATTATGTAGAGTAGGCAAAGGGCCAGCTGGGTAGGAAGGGGTGTTGTGTCCGGGGGGAGGGCTTTGCCAGCGCGGGAAAAGCCAGC
>JANHFO010417044.1:0-13587 GCA_032468095.1 Pareas carinatus
GTTCATTTTTTGGTTTATAATTCCAAGTAAAAATATTTCTGGGTTATTAGGTATTTGATTGTCTAGCATTTTATTAAGTCAATTTCTTATCTTATTCCAGTAGTTTTTCAGAAAACTACAAGACCACCAGTTATGGTAGCATGTTCCTATTGTTTTGCATTTCCAACATTTATTTGTATTGTTCTTGGATATTTTAGCCAATCTCTTTGGTGTCATATGCCACCTGTAGAACATTTAATATGTGTTTTATTTGTATGCCGTTGATTTAGTTGTCTTAAAGATTTGCTCCCACAATTGCCCCCATTTTTTTAAAAAAAATATTTTTTTATTTTAAATATTAAACAAACATACACAGAAAAAGAAAAAATACAAGGAGAAAATCATATAAAATAGGTAATTCGTTTTTCTTGCTTTCCTCCTTTTTCTTCTCTCTCTTCTCTGCTGTTCTTCTACCTCCTGCTCCTCTTCTTATATCCTCATTCATCTTAATTTAATTTACATCCAGCCTCTTTCAAATTAAAAGTTTAATGTTTCTAAATCACATTTTTACATCGGTTTCATATTCATAACATTTAAATATTAAGGTTAGTTATCTAAAATTTCCCCTTTTCAAATTTATCACTTTAAAGGTTTTCTCAATCTCCAATTACCATTTTATACATTTCTTAATTTTTGATTTTACATATATAATAAACCTTTTAATTTAACATATACATTTCAAATCCATATTAAATCCATAATAATCCATCTCAAATAAACTTTTTTCAATTTTATCAGTTTAAAAACCTCAATTTCTAAATTTAATTTCTAGTTTTATATAGGTATTCATTTTAACACATACATTTCAAATACATAATAAACTCATGTAATAATATCTTAAACTTATAATCTGAAATAAACCACTTATTTCAATTCTATAAAGCAAACATTTAATACAATTCCCTTCATCAGTACCACCACCAGCTTTTTACTGTTCTTATACCTCCATTTTAACCTATACCTCCCCTGGAAGCTATTTCTTCTTGAAACACTTCTGTAAACCAATCTTCCTTTGTTTTAGTAAATATTTCTGCATTCAAATTCTCTTTCCTCTTAATCTTTGATTCTATAGTGTCTTTACTCGCAACTTCATTCCCAACTTCTTTTTGCTTAGCCACCTCTTTTTTATTCCTGATCTAATCCTCCTTCAGCTCCACTACAAAATTTAATTTACCACCTTTAAGGCCCTCGTTACTACGATACATTTTTCCCAATGTCTCTGGAAGAATTACTTTTCTCTGTCTTTTTATTTTTTATTGTCTGATGTTTATTCTTGAGTATCATCATAAATTTTGCTTATCCTCACCAGATGAGATGTTTTCAGTCTTTTTGCTTCCATTGATGCTAGTTTCGTGTTATCCCAGGCCTCTCCCTAGTGGTGCCGCTTTCACGGATGCCCTTTTTTCCAGATGGAGAAAAAGAGTTGTGCAGGTTAAGCTCCCCGCACGGCCTTCCTCTTCAGCTGCCCCTCCAGGGCAGCCTTAGGCACTCGTGTGCCCCCAAAGCGGAGGAAAGAAGGACTCCAGCCGCCAGAGCCCTGGCAGCCTCATCCTCATCGGGAGAAACCGAAACCGGAAGTAAGTTGTCCCCATTCTTGAACATCTATTTCCCTTCCTAAATTGGTTTGTCATTTACATATATTTCCTTTAATTTGTTCTCTCCCCATTTTTATTCTCAATAAGTAATTATATGTTTTTTTAATTAATTTTACATCCAAATATAGTTGAATTTTATCTAATTCTAGAAAGTGCATATAAATACCCAGCTTTTTTGTATCTTTGTTGTAAGTTCTAGACCTTGTTCTTTCAACAGGCGTCTGGATTTCAACATCTCTTCTTCATTAAGTATTTCTTTATATGTCCAGTGTTTTTTTTTATTCGTCCAGCTGGGGTGTGAGATTGCTTCTATTGTTGATACGCAGTTTGGAATTTTGTGATGTTTGTTTTTTCAGTGTATACCATGATGTCATTAATGTTTTCCTTATTATTTGATTGTTAAAATAGGTGTAGATTTTGTTCTTATTATAGCCTAGAAATGTGTGCCATCCAAGTTGTAAATCGTATCTTTCCAGAGTTAATAATCTTTTATTTTTTAGTATCATCCATTCTTTTATTCAACTTAGTGTGGCCACCAATTTCCAGTCTGGTAACCCCATTCCTCCTCCTCCTCTTTTTTCTTGCAGGCTCGTTGTTTCGATTCTAGGTTTTTTTTCATCCCGCACAAAGTTAAGTATCATTTTGTTTAGGTCAATAAATCTAAACAAAATTGGGATGGTTTGGAATAGGAATATAAGTTTTTGGAGAATGTTCATTTTCACGGTTGCTATCCTTCCCATCCATGACAATTGTAGTTGTCCCCATCTAATTAGTTCTATTTTGATTTGGACTATCAATTTATCTTGTTTTTATGTCATTACATTGGCTGTCAGGTTTATTCAGAAGTGTTTTATTTTATCTGTCACTTACATGGTTGTGTTTTCCTGCAATTTATTCTTTTGTTTTGGTGTCATATTTTTGGTGATAATCTTTGTTTTGTGTTTGTTGATTTTTAGTCCAGTTACCATCCCATATTCTTCTACAGTTTTTATTAGTACTAGTACTGTTTTAATTGGGTCTTCTAGAACAGTGGTCACCAACCTGTGAGCCAGAGCCCACCAGGGGCCACAAGAAAATTTTGATGGTCCTTAGGAAAATCTGGAGATTATTTGAATTTTTTTGTATAGTTGTATGGTTCCGCTGTGTGTCTGTCTGTCTGCCTATCTGTGTGTGTCTGTCTGTATCTCATTCTGTGTGTGTGTCTCGCTCTCATTCTCTTTCTAGTTCTCTCTCTCAAGCAGGAACAAATATCACACTAAAAATGTGTAATACTTAAAAAGGCTTCAATTATTTTGGAATAATTAAACTAACTTTAATAATTTTGCTAGAATTAAACAACCTTTAAAGATTTTGTTATTAAATAAGCATTTATGATTTTGTTATAAATAAATAAACTTTTAAATTCTGTTATTTTTAAAATGGTGTCTTTTATATTAATAAAATGGATGTTCTCTGATCATTATTTTACAAATGTGTGTATTTTTAAAAAAAAATCATATTAGTGGTCCGTGGGATTTAAAATTATGATTTTAGTGGTCCCTGAGGTCCAAAAGGTTGGCGATCACTGTTCTAGAATAAATACCAAATCGTCTGCAAAAGCTTGCAGTTTGTATTCCTCATCTTTTATTTTTAATCCTGTGATTTGGTTGTCTTGTCGTATGTTATTGTTTAGAATTTCTAATGTCAAAATAAATAATAGGGGTGATAAAAGGTAGCCCTGTCAGGTTCCCTTATTTATATTTATCTTATTCTTACATTCCCCATTAATGATAATTCTTGCTTCCTATTCCTGATATATCCCATCTACTACTTTCAATAAATTCTCCCCCACTCCTATATCATATAACTGTTGCTTAATGAAATTCCAATTGACATTATCAAATGTCTTTTGGGCGTCCAGAAATATTAAGACTAATTGGTTGCTCGGATGCATGTCATAGAATTCCAATACATTTATAATTGTTCTTATATTATTTCTTAACTGTCTTTTGGGTAGGGATCTGTTCTGGTCTGTATGAATATAAGTGTTTAGCCATATTTTGACTCTTTCAGCTGTTACAGTTGCAAAAATCTTGTAATCTGCATTAAGGAGTGATATGGGTCAATAATTTGTAATGAGTTCCAGTTCTGTCCCTTCTTTATGTAACTGTTCATTTGTAACCATGTTTTTGGTATTATTCCTTCCGTCAGGAGCTCATTGGAAATTATTTTAAAATGGGTTGAGCAAGGAGGACTGAAATGTTTTATAAAATTCTGCTGGAATGCTGTCAGGACCTGGAGCTTTTTCTGTTTTTTGTTTTTTAATTGCTTGTATTATCTCATCAGTAATTTGTTGATCCAACGTTGTTTTGTATTCTTCCTGGATTTTCCTTGGTTTGTTTATTGATAGGTATTGAGTAATATTTCCAGATAGAATTTGTTCCTTTGCGTATAATTTGGAATAGTATCTCTCAGCTATCTTTTTGATTTAGTCCTGGTCCTATGCCCTTTGTCCTATTTCATCTTTTAAACATTCTATGGTCTGCTTTTTCCTATGCCATCTTAATTTATGTGCCAACCATCTTCCTGTCTTGTTTGCTTTCTGGAAAAAGATTTGCCTTGTCTTTTGGATTTGTTGTGCTAATTTTTCTGTTTTCATCAAATTCAATTTGTGTTTAGTTAGTTTTGCTTCTCTTTGTAAATGTTTGTCGCCTGGTTGGTCTGTTAGTTTTTGTTCTATTTCTCTCATTTTGTCTTTGAGATTGTTATAAGTTTGTAGTTTTTCTTTAGGTCTTTTAGCCAGGTAGCTGACACAGAGCCCTCTGAAAAAAGCTTTTGCAGCCTTCCATATTGTCTGTGGTTGAATTTCATCTTTGAGATTTTCTGAGAAAAATAATTTTATTTCATTTTCAGATTTTTTTAATAAATTCTTTATCCTTAAGGATTGCTCTTTGTAATGTCCATCTTTTATTTTTCGTCTGGGTATCCCATGAGAAAGCAATTGATTTGTGGTCTGTTTCTGTGGGTGTTAATATCTCTGTGTTTCTTATATCTGTTTATAGATTGGGTGTTAACCAAACCATATCGATCTAGACCATGAGTTATGGTAGTTAGAAAAGAATGTGTATGGTTTTGATGTTGAGTTTCTTTGTCTCCATATGTCTATCATATCGTCTTCTTTAACTATTTTTATCACTGCTGATGGTGGTTGTTTCCTTTCTTTTTTTCTTATTTTAGCAGATTTGTAATCCAATTGGGTATTCCATATATAGTTTAAGTCTCCTATTAAGCATATATCCTGGAAGTCTTGTTCTATTATTTTCTTGTAGAGTAAATCATAGAATCTTTGTTTATCCATATTTGGGGCATATATTGATACTAAAAGAAAATCTTTGTTTTTAGTATTTATTTGTATCATTAAAATTCTTCCAGACTGCATTTAGGTGGTGCCTTGTACCATTCCAAGTAAATGATATACCCTCTGGTATTAATCAACAAATGTATTTCTTTCTTATTGAGTTTTGCTGTGAGAAAGTGATACAGTTTTCTCACTTCCCTGATCCTTCTTCGAACTTGTGGTAACATCTCTATTCTTGCCCCTTCGTATGTCAGGGGTTGTTCCCTGGCCTTATTTAATACTATATCCCTTATGGCTTTCTTCACTAATCTCACATGTACTTCTCTGTGCAGGTTATTGCATCATGCGTAGCTTGTATTTATTCTGTAAATCTCTTCCAGTTCGTCCCGTACAGTAGCTGGGCTTACTTCCAGATCTTCAGCCAAAGGTTTAGTCAATTTCTCTTCTATTTCCTCATCTACCGTATCTTTTAGATTCTGAAATCTTAAGAAATGGTCTGCGCATTTCATTTTGAGAGTCGCTATTGCGTCTTCTAATTCTCCATTGTCCTGTTCCAGCTTGGCATTTTGTTGCATTAGTTCTTCAATTTTTGTATCAATATCCTCTAACTTTGTCTCCAAAGTGTGTATTTTTTCTTCATTAGCTTTAATTTGTTGTTAGAACCAAAAAGATATATGTACATACATACAGTGCTCAACATAAATGAGTATTTATGACAAACAGACTTGTCAGGAAACCTTTCAGAATCAAAACCCCATTTTCTATGGGACTCTGTACTACAAAACACTCCCACAAATGCAAGCCAGTGATTGCAAACAAGATTTGGTAATTTGCACACACAAAAAAGTATTTTTCCTAACACATTCATTTAAGACCGTGTTGCAAAAATGAATACACCCCAATGAAAGTCTTAGAAACAAAGGTACATTGTAGGCAACAGAATCCTAATTAACAAGGATACAACTACAGGTGAATAAAGATTCATTAAACAGGAGTCCAACAGACAGTTGATTATAAAAGGGTGTTACTTAACAAAGAAAATCCCTTCCCATTTCATGCTGTCTGCAATGGCACCACATGGAAGAGAAATGTCACAAGACCTGAGAAAGAATAATTTCTTTCCACAAGGTGAAGGCTACAAGAAGATCAGCAAAGCTTTACTTACCAGTCAGAATACTGTAGCAAAAGATGGAACTGTAACCATCTCACAGAGATATCCAGGCCATCCATGGAAGTTAACAGCTCGACCGGAGCATCTTCTGATGAGAAGGGTTGAAGAAAATTGCCATGAAATTTCACTGCAGTTAGAGAAGAAGTAGAAAGCCAAAGTGGGGTGACTGTTTCCCGTGACACAATATGCCATACCCTGCAGAGGAATGGCATGGATGGGTGTCATTCATGAAGGAAGCCTCTCCTAAAGCCCATGCACAAAGAAGTCCACCTAGAATTTGCCAGGGCCCATGCTGAAAAAGAAGATGACTACTGGGACACTATAGTCTGGAGTGATGAGATCAAGATAAATGTTTTTGAAACTGATGGTTTCAAAACTGTGCCATAGGTTCACCACCACTGGAATAGGGTGCCGCAAAGGTAAGGAGTACAAAGAAAAATGCATGATGACTGTAATGAAACATGGTAGAGACAGTGTCCTTCTGGGGGACTGCATGAGTGCTGCTGGTGTTGGGAAGTTGGGTTCATTGATATATTGATTGAAATCTTACTTTTCCAAGGGGTTGTATTAATTTTTGCTGAGCACTGGACATACATATATTCATATATGTATACTAGCTTCCATACCCGTGCTCTGCTACAGGTTTTTTTTTTCATTTTTTGGATCGCTGCAGCCAGGCAGGGTTGCAGACGAGGCCTCAACCCGTTGATGCGGCCAATCCTCCGGCAGGTCTTCCTTGAGGCCTCCACCCGGTGGCGCAGGTGATCCACTGCTTGTTTGGAACCAGTCTGGGAGGTGGCCAGGCCAGGCGAGGTCCGCGGGGGCCGTTTCAACTGGGGTAGACCGCTGTATGGTCATAGGCCATTGCACCCACCCAGTCGTTGTTCCGTTCTTCCCACAGGAGAGAAGGAATTTCACCGGGGTGACCCTAGGCTAAACCTAAGCCATGATTTAGGCCATCTGCCCTTTTGGCTTCTCCCTACCCCCTGCACAGCCAGCATAGGGTCGGGCAGTGTACTGGCCCATCCATTCCACTGTGGCTGAACCTGCTGCAGCAGCCAGAGCCTGAAAACGCACCTTTGGGGACTCCGATAGCCATGTTCCACTACGGTGATTGGGGCTTTATTTTTTTCTTTCTTTCTTGGAGGGGGCGGCAGCTTTGTACTTTTGAGCGTGGGGGGCATTTTACCTGGGCAGGGGTTGTCCTGCCTTGGCTCAGCTCACTCGGGAGAGGAGATGGGTGCTTGTGGTTTGGGTGAGATCTTTTTTCAGAGATGTGTCCAGCCAGGTTTAGGGTTTGACACTAGCCAAGACCCCAGAGTAAGGCAATGGGTTACAGTTACAGTTCTGGGTGACCTCAAACTTCCTTTCCTGGGTTAACTTCCAGAAGCAGCTTTGGAGTTCATGAACTCCATGACATCCATGCTCCTATCCCAGATTATCACAGTTCTGACAAATGGTGGTCACATACCAAATCTAATATTCTTATCAAAGTCAACATGTCAACATAATCTGGCAGAGAATCTAACATTATCACCCTTGTCATGGTCAGATCACACCCTTTTTATACCCACCCTCCATTAGACTGATTGTCCCTGAATCCTGATGGAGCCAAATGGGTTCCAGACGAAACTGGGGGATACCCTGAAGGATTTACTACATGGTCCTGCCAAAGCCTTAGTGATGGCCTGGAACAAAAAGACTGCTGGGCCTCTGGACAGGACTGTGCCTGTGTGACCTCTCGCAATCCTTCACTCCCATCATTCCCAGTGATTCAGAGAAATTGAGGGTTCTGAAACAGATTAAGAGCATCGTTGGAGGAAAACGAAGGATCTTAGAACCTATCTAAGGTTAAGACCTAACTCATCTCGATAAAATGGTGAAATAATACTATTTCTCTTCTCTTATTGCACCCGCACAGTGTCACCCATCAACTTTGTTCTGAATCATCTAACCCCTGCTGGCCAGGGGAAATGGATCGTGAATCTTCAGGGCTGTTGAGAATTTGTTGAATACCTGTATCGTGCAAATCCTTATGAGATGCCTAGGGAGATATCTTGTCCAGTAATTTGGGACCAGTTTCACCCTGTTGGACCTGGGGAAGTGGACAGGGTCCTTTGCACTATGAATACCTCTCAATTAGACCCTTGTTCCTCTTGGCTGGTGAAAGTCACTATGATGGTGACTAGCAGGTAGGTTCATGCAGGGATGAATTCCTCATTGCAAGGGGATTCTGCTTTGTCCTCTTACAAAAGTAATTACTCAACCCACAACTGAACAACTTCCAGTCTTCCATCTACCCTTTTTGGAGAAGGTGATGGAAAAGGTGGTTGTTTGGCAGCTCCAGGAGGTTCCTGGAAGAAACAGATTTCCTGGGCCCCTTTCACTCAGGATTCAGTTCGGGCTATGCAGCAAAGACCATCTTGATTGCACTCATGAACAATCTCTGATGGGATGGGGTACTGCAACCATTCTCACTCCTGACTTCTCAGGAACCTTTGACACCATCAACCATGGTACCATTTTGAGCCAGGGAATTGAGGCTCAGCTTCAGGATTGCAGTTTGTCGATTGCACATAATACGTACGTGACATGATGAATGTCCTTTATGATTATGAATGTATCATGATTGTAATCACTCTTTGTCAATTATAGTCTTATGATTGTAATCACAGTTTGTCAATCATAGCCATATGATTGTAATCACAGTTTGTCAATTATAGCCTGTATGTACGTATAGAGCAAAATTCCTTGTGTGTCCAGATACATTTCGTGAATAAAAAGAATTCTAATTCTAATTCATGGTTGATGTCAAATGTCCTGAAATCCCCCCTTTCAAAGAAACTCTCAAAGCTGGGTATCTGCAATAAATTCATCTTTATTGAGAAGGTAAACATTCCCCCATAGTGCTCCAAGTAGTTCCACACTTGGACTAATAAAAAAGTCAACTTAACTGGACTACCATCAAACTTCACTGTGAATGGTGGGCACAAATTGTGTCCATTTCTCCCCATTCCAAGGCCTGAGGTGTGTGTGTATGTGCTACAGCTGCCATTGGGAGGTATGTGGCCACCACTAGCGTTTGGATTTCAGCAGCTGGATGGCACTGGCTCCCCAGCCCGGTATGCCACCTGGGCGGTTTGTGGATGCCACTGGCAACTGGATTTAAGTGTCAAGGATGGCTCCTGCTCCCCACTCCGGTATGCCACCAGGGTGGTTGGAGGTTCCCACACCTTCCATAGGCAGACTCAGGATTGCTGCTGGTGGCACTGGGATCCAGTGGGGTGCAAGTTGGTGCCCCCTGACTGTTCTCTGTTCTGGTTGACTTACTGGATGTGCAGTTGCAGCTCTGGACTGACTGGCTGTGAGACCATGGCAGCTGATGCCTGGACTCCTGGTGGAGCATGTTGGGGTTCAACAGGTGCTCCAGTCCAGTGTTTTTCAACCTTTTCACAGATTGTACCACTTTTAGGACATGACAATATTCAAATACCACCAGTGGCTTAGCAATGTGTCAAAAACATGATGACCTCTCCCAAAAAAGTGATAAAGTACACCTACTTACCACACTTTTAATGAGAAACTTTGGTCTGTTTCTCTGATATTAATTTTATACTCTACTTCCACAGCATCTGTCCCTTCATTAATGCCTCTGCTTTATTCACAGAATCCTCTCCTCTTCTATCCCCTTCTCTCAGGCTTGCCCCACAAAATCTTCTCTTCCCCTCTATTTCTCCATTCTTTTTCTCTCCCCCTCCCAACAAAATCACCTTTTATATCCTCCCCTCTCTCCCCCCTCCTCCTCCTTTTCTCTTCTGGGCACACCACTCAGATGACTCTCTCACTCCAATGAAGTGTGCTGCTCCTGGTGATAGCAGTGGTAGTGCTGCAAATGCCTGGGGGAAAGTCTACCGGGCTGTGGTGTTACCAAGGCTCTGCTGAGGGCACAGAAACAGTGCGCTTGCCTCCAGCCAATCAGTTGGAGCTGCGGGCAATGCTCTTGCACCCTCAGCAGAGCCACAGCAACACCGCAGCCCAGCAGAATTTTTCCCCAGGCATGTGCAGTGCTGCCACTGCTTCAGCTTATCTCCTCTACACTTCTCTGAAACTAGGCAATGTGGACGTCCAGGTATCAGCGTACCACCAATGGTATGCGTACCACAGGTTGAAAAGTCCTGTTCTAGTCCACTGAGTTGGCACAGCTTGCTAGATAGTCATAGAGGTTATAGGCACCGGCTGTGCTAAAGCGATGCTGGCACCGGAGGGTTGTGAGACCGTTGCGGTGAGTTCTCTGGACTGAAGTGGGAAGGGAAGCCTGGAGGAATCCCTTTGTTGCTCCTACCCACTGAGGGTGGACATTGAATGGCTGTCGATGTGGTGACTATCAGCTGCAATTGGGCTTCCTTGACCCAATGGTTGTGATGCTGTCTTCTGCATGGTTAGCCTGCCAAACTGATCCTGCAGTTGATCTACTGATGAGCAGAGAGAAGCTGGATTTTGCCATTCCATCTGAATGGTCACCAGGGAGGGTTAGGCTGGCATACTATGCAAAGCTCTCTCTCTTAGTCTGGTGTTTGACCACTGCTTTGGTCACCATCATCACCACCACTGACTGCAGCTCTCAGAATTGATGCCATCACCCCAGCCAGGGCCAGTGAGGATGGCCAGGATGAGGGTCAACTCAATCTTCTTCTCTTCTGCCTTCTTTTTCTCTTCCCAAGGCATTGTTGCAATAGCTTAGCACTCGTGTGGGGGTTATTCCAGATAGGCTAGTCAAGGAGATTCAGCTTAATGTCAAATGTTCCAAAATTCTCCCTTTCAAGGAAACTCTTGAAGCTAGGCATCTCAAAAAAGTTTGTTTTTATTGAGAAGGTAGGCACATATGAAGGCAAAGCTGAATCTAAATTCCTCCCCTTACATGGCATACTTAAAACAGAAAGTTTCCCACAGTCTAAACTTCTATAAATCACATGATATAGATAAGAGCATTTAGTTATAACTTCTAGTCTTCCATTTTTTCCCACACCTCCACCAATGACCTTGGTATGATTTCATTCCCAGGCAGTAAAATATCAACAATGAAAAAAACCGTTACTATCCTACCCCGTGTTACTAAGACATTTCTACCTCCTCCCAACCTCGAAGCGAGGTCTCCATGCTGGCATAATTAGCACAGAGCTTGACAATCAGTTCCAATCAGTGTTGATAGGGAAGAAGAGATCCATCTCCTGACCACTTGGCTATAGTGTCCCGTAGGGCTTGATATTCTCTGTTGTTTAACATCTACATGAAGAGGTTGGATGAGATCATCCATTACTATGGGTTGAAATACCATCAATATGCTGGTAGCTCTACATCTCTACATCTGATGACCAGGTAATGTTGTCTCTGTCTTGACAATGCCTGGAGGCCATATGGCCTAGGTGAAGAACAATGGGCCATGACTGAACCCTAGCCAGAATGAGTGGCTTTGGGTACATGGAGCCTCAGGATGTAAGGTTTTTGTCCTTAGTTCTGGATGGGTTTCCACTACAAGACTTAGAGTTTCTTCTGGACTAAAGTCTCCTTCTCAGAGAGAGCAGATGGTGGACGTGACTAGGAGAGCTATTTCACAGTTCTGGTTTGTCCATCAGCTGCGACCTTTCCTGGATCATGACTCTCTGCACTCAGTTATGCAAGCCCTAGTCATCTGTCATTTGGATTACTGCAATGCATTCTTCATGAGGATACCTTTTCCATTTGATAGCTGCAGTTGGTACAAAGTACACAGCAAGCAGACTTTGTGGCCTCTCAGATAGCCCTATATTATACTTCAGGTCATGGGCTACCAGTCCGCTTCCCAGTGCAGTTCATGGTATTAATTATGATCTTTAGTGCTTAATGGCATAGGTCCAGAGTATATGATACCGCTCAGCAGATGGCCTACTGTGGGTTCAATCAGTTAAATAATTCTGACTCTCGGGATCCAGAAGAGCCTTCTCTGTCACAGTACTCATCTTTTGAAACATCCTACTCTATAGGATAGGGATAGTCAACCTGAGCATGGCTGGCTCAGGAATTCTGGAAGCTGAAGTCCACAAGTCATAAAAGAGCCAAGGTTGCCTACCCCTGCTCTAGAGCAGAGGTTGCCAAACAATAGACCATGATCCAGTGGTGGTCCACCAGAGAAATCTGGCATTTTTAAATTATTTTTTTTAATACAGCAGAGGCAGCGAGCACACGCAGCTGAGCTGCCTCCCGGGCTCAGAATTCTCCTGCGCTGCTACCAGAAGCGCCTCCCAGCTGGCTGAAAGCGTGCGAATTCTGAGCCCCGGAGTTTCAGGCCAGCTGACTTCTCTCCAGCCCTGACTTCTCCATGAGGTAAGAGAGAGGGGGAAATTAGTTGAATTTGTGGGAATGAGGTCCTCCATGTTTTGGGGGTCCACAGCTTGGAAAAGTTTGAAAATCCCTAGGTAAGTGAGGCAGTTGAGTTGTGTGAAAACAGCTTGACTCTGTCTCTCATTCTTTCTCTTTCATTCTCTTCTTCTCTGTGTGTATGTGTGTCTGTCTGTGTGTGTGTGTCTGTCTCTTTGTCTCATTCTTATTCCTTCTTTCTTTTCTTTCTCTCTCTCTTTCTCTCTCTGCAGCTGTCTTTCTCTCTGTGTGTCTGTCTCATTCTGTCATATTCTCTCTCTCTGCATCTCTGAGTGTGTAATTTTTCTACAATTAAACAAACTTAAAATTTTGTTATGATTAAATAAGCATTTATAATTTTATTATTAAATAAGCTTTTTAAATTTTGTTCTATTAAGTAAGTGCCTTTTATATTATTAAAATGGAAGTTTTATGACCCTTTTAAAAAAATCATATTGGTGGGCCTCAGGATTTCAATTTATGAAATTGGTGGTCCCCGAGGTCAAAAAGGTTGGCAACCACTGCTCTAGAGAAAGAGCTACCCCCACCCTCTTGTTCTTACTCTGGAGCCTGAAGACCTGGCTCTTCTAGTTGACCTGGGGACCAATTGCAAGAATTTCAAGCTGTAGGTGACTGCTGGATTGAAGACAAACTATGTATATGCTTAAATTTTATGAAACTGTTGTAAAAATTTGCATGGTTTGTAGCTAGAGCTAGAGCTGGTTTTAACCTATGGAAGAACATAATAAATCTCTATCTAGGAGAAACCTCAGAATTTTAACAGATCTGAGTCCAGAAAATCTTATGAGTCATTAGGTCAAATGTAGTGGCTTTTATTCAGAATCAGAATTTATTGGCCAAGTGTGTCTGGACACAGAAGAAATTTGTCTCTAGTGTACATTCTTTATATCTACACATAATAAACAAACTGTGATTACAATCATAAGATGCATTCATAATCATAAACTACATAAGTATCAAATACATTCATAATCGTAAAGTACATTCATCTTGTCATGTACATATAAGCTGCAATCGACAAACCGTGATCT
>JANHFO010417051.1:0-13586 GCA_032468095.1 Pareas carinatus
TGGAAATGTACAACTGAGTATCATCAGCGTACTGGTGGTACTCCACCCCAAAGCCACGGATGATCTCACCCAGCGGCCGAAATGGGCCTATCCTTTTGAACAGAAAAGTAGAAGAAAACTACATAAGTTTTCTTTCACTTCTTCGGAGGCAGAATAATATTTTACAGATTACCTTAGATTTTCACTGTAGTGGCTATTAAGTTCTCTTTTGGTGAATTTTCTTGAAGCCTCTTTGCATCTTGCTCAGTCCTCCTTCTTACTCCCTAATTTAAAACAATAGTTGGTTTTGGATTCCTTATTGTTAGAATTTTATGGAAGACTGATCCTAAGAATCTCTAGTTTGTTTTTTAAGCGCCACATTTAATTTTGAACACTTAGTATTGGGTTTTTTTTAGATGCTTCCCAAATAGGTTTTTTCTTCTTTTTTCTCTCTCTTCCTTTCTTGATCCATCTTCTTCTTCTTCTTCTCCTTCACTTTTCTGTTTTGATCACTTAAGCTGACATTGTAACAATAAAAGTAAAGCTTTGCTAGGTGACGTTTGACACTGCATTCAAGAGGAGGGAATATGACACCCACAGATGCTTCCTATAACACCTACCAGACCTCTGCTCCACCCATGCATTATTTGTTTTATACTGTTTAAATTAAATAATCAATCTGAAATGTGCATGCTCAAGGATGCAATATTTAGTGGAAATGTGTAATGTGCTCATAAAAAAAAAGTTACACCCCAGATAGGAGCAGTAAAATAGCATCCTAGAATGCCAGAGCTAATAGTGTGAACTGCGGTAGTTTTGCAACTAGCCCAAGGCGCTCTGGGGCCATTTTTTGAATAGGCAAATTTTCTATGGCGTATGTTGAGCTGACCTCGGCTGATCTTTAAAATTAAGCAGTCAGATCTGGTTTGAATTTGGAAAAAACCTATAGAGGAATTCCAGGGCTCTAGGCTAGAAAAAAAAAGTTGAGAAAAGGTTTCCTGGAAGAAGACTGTGGCATATGACTTCAGTATTGCTGCCAGAAAACTACATAGAGATGGCTATGAATTCATCAGAATAAAGCTCAACTGATGAGGTGTTAGCTTCTTACCTCATGTCACACACAAAGCTGTCCCTGTTCCCAATGTTCCCAAACCAGCTTCAATAATTATTTTTTTTAACTTGACTATGTATTGACTTTGAATTAACCATATATAAGAATAAGAATTCTTTTCTTTCTATTTAAAAATCTTGATTTTGCTTACTTGATACATTTGCTTCCATACACACACACACAAACAAAATTCTGGAAACAAGAGGAAAGAAAATGGAGGGAAGAAAAAAATCTTCTTTTGAACGATTGTTTGCTAATAATGGCTGAATGGAGTTTTTCCTTTCTTCATCATCTATACCCTTAAAGCCGTGTTCACACACATTAAAGATGCCAAATGTTGAGAACGCTGCCTCAAAGAATAATAACCTTTCCCCATCTTTAGAAATTTGCTAAGGTTGACATTCTTTCTGTTTAATGCAATGCATTTGACATTTGCTTTATCTCCAAAATGTTCATTATTTCCTGAGTTGTTAGCAAAATCTAAAGTGTTTTGCTAAGTAAAACAGAAGGGTGAAAATTCTTTTTTACTTGGTTTAAATTTGATTCACTATGGGGAAAAAGAACGGAGCTAATTTTACATACCTACAGCTCCTATTATGTACAGGACAAAAATAAGTTTGTTTAGCAGTAGGTTATATATACCAACATATCTGGCAAGGAATCAAATCCAACTACATTTAAATTTGAACAAATAAGGCCCTAAGACCTTAAGGCAGGTTTTCCCAACCTTGACAACTTTAAGGCGGGTGGACTTCAACTCTCAGATTTTCCCATGCTGGCTGGGGAATTCTGGGAGTTGAAGTCCCCCCTCCTTAAAAGTTGCCAAGGTTGGGAAACCCTGCCGTAAGGAATAACGTTTGCAACAAAATATTGAAATTTTTTCCCTAAGCTGATCGCATTGATAACAACTAACATGAGCACAAGTTGCAGTGAACGCTTAACATATTTGTAATAAGGAGAAGCTGGCGCTTAAAATAACAATCAGGCTTTAGGTATTGAGAGGGAGTCATCTGATCTCTGAGAACCAATAGAGGAAAAGCAGAGGTTTTATTGCGTTTTTGGCAGGAAGAGTTGGCATTTTGTGCAGTTGGCTGAAATCTCAGATGAGGGAGGTTTAACTTCAGGCAAGATTAGAAACTCAGGAGTTGTTTTGTTGTAGGCTAGAGACATATTAGGGCTTTTCTATATTTTATTTTATGTTTTTTTAACCTTCATGCATGTCTAGAGCATTATCTTTCTTTGACATCTGTAATAAGCTTAATTTTTGTGTGTGTAAATTCTGGAGTTGACTGGGTACCTTCTACCACCAGCCTCAGATTGGCTAAGCAAATTACTTGCAAACTTTTGTTGGGTTTCCCTTCCTGTAATTTACTTAGACCTAGGTTTGGATGAGGATTTCCCCTTCAACCCTTTCCTGGTTCCCCAGAGGGCTGGTTAGGAAGGGAGAACATAGTTTATAATGAAGGAGTGGTGGCAGCAAAGAGATCAACGTCTTGTCACTATTTACCTCCAAGCACAGGTCACTTCAGAACCCAAGTATTCACAGAAGAAGGATCTATGGAGCTTCTCAGTTTTCTCCGTCATGGTTGCCCCAAAGGTCCTTTTTTCAAGAGGCAACTGGACTTCGTTTTTATTTGTTGAGGTATTTTCTTCTTTTCTGACTGCGTTCATTGGACAAATCAACAGGAGAACAAATGCACACATCACAGAGCATAAGAACGCAGTCAGAAAAGAAGAAAATACCTCCTCCCTCATTAAAGCCACAGGACATGAAATTAATTTTGAAGGAACCAAATTAATCTCCAA
The DNA here is from genome assembly GCA_032468095.1 of Pareas carinatus. NCBI lineage: Eukaryota > Metazoa > Chordata > Lepidosauria > Squamata > Pareidae > Pareas > Pareas carinatus. The sequence goes on from JANHFO010417051.1 coordinate 2,897, forward strand.
CACTGAACACTTCAACAAGAGAATAATCAAATAATCTCTATCGAAATAGAGAAACACCCCCACAACATGAACAAACGGGATGATACCTCCCGCCTACCAGACATCTGGAAACTAGCCCTCACCAACAAACGAGTCCCAGCCACGAAAACCAACAATGGACCCAAAACAACACAAGACACCACCACCAGATCCAAACTCAACCCCTTCTTATAAACGAAAGACAACCACCATCCAGAAACCAGACCACGGCGGCATTGCCAGCTGTCACACACCCCGACCCCAGAACCAAACTACACAAATGACCCAGAAACCAACACCCACTCCACCAACCAATCAAGAAATAGCAACGCAGCCAACCAGCCCAGTACACCAACCCCCCTCACCAGTATCTATAGAGTGAAGGCAAGTCTGATTACACTTTGCTCACGCTAGTGTGAAGCCGAAAGCACCAGCCTGAAGATGGCCAGTGGGACCTTGCCGAAACTTTGCCAAGATACTCTCTATCCTACATGGGAAGAGACCCGAACATACCTAGACCTACATACCTATACCTGTGAAAATGTATGAAAACATAGAGAGAGAGACCTTGATTTAACACAAACACACACACACTCCCATTTAGCAGACTTTGGATTTGTTGTTGTTGTTCAGTCATTAGGTTGTGTCCGACTCTTTGCAATCCCATGAACCACAGCCTACCAGGCCTCTCTGTCCCTCACGGCCTCCCGCGGTCTGCTCAAACTCGTGAACTCATGCCTGTTGCATTGGGGACACCCTCTAGCCATCTGATCCTCTGCCGTCCCCTTCTTCTCCTTCAGCCTCCCGTCTTTCCCAGCGTCGCATCCTTCTCTAAGTAGAGTCCTCTCTTCTCGTTAGATGGCCAAAATATCTGCGTCTCAACTTCAGCATTCGTCCTTCTAGTGAACAGTCGGCGTAGATGTCTTCCAGGACTGACTGATTTGATCGCCTTTCAGTCCAAGGGACCCTCCAGAGTCGTCTTCTCCAGCTCCATAACTCAAAGGCATCGATTCTTCGACGTTCAGCCTTCCTTATCGCCCAACTCTCACAGCCATACACGGCCACTGGGGAAACCATGACTTTGACTATGTGGATCTTTGTTGAAAAACTGATGTCTTCGCTTTTGGATATGCTGTCTAGGTTTGCCCATTGCAAGCATCTTTTAATTTCCTGACTCCAGTCACCGGCTGCAGTAGTTTTGGAGCCCAAGAAAATGAAGTCTGTCACTGCTTCCATTTCTTCCCTTTCTATGTGCCAGGGAGGGATGGGACGGGATGCCATGATTTTAGTTTTTTTAATGTTGACCTTCGATCCAACTTTTGCACTCTCCTCTTTCAGAATCAGAATCAGAATCAGAATTTATTGGCCAAGTGTGTCTGGACACACAAGGATTTGTCTCTGGTGTCCATGCTCTATGCCTACATACACACAATAAACAAACTGTAATTACAATCATCAGATACATTCATAATCATAAACTACCTAAACGTAAGATACATCCATAACTGTAAAATACATTCATCTTGTCATGTACATATAAGCATAAGATACATCATAATCATAAAGTGCATAAGCATAAGATATATCCATAACTGTAAAATACATTCATCTTGTCATGTACATATAAGCACAAGATACATTCATAATCGGAAAGTACATTCGTCTTGTCATGCATATATAAGGTGCAATCGACAAACCGCGATCTTTCACCTTCATCGAGAAACTCTTTAGTTTCTCTTCACTTTCTGCATTCGGATGGTATCATCTGCATATCTGAGGTTGTTGATATTTCTCCCAGCAATCTTAATTCTGACTCGTGATTCTTCCAGCCCGGCATTTCGTATGATGTGCCCTGCATAGGAGGTGAATAAGAAGGGTGACCGTACGCAGCCTTGCTGTGCTCCTTTCTCTATTCCAAACCGGTCCGTTGTTCTTTGGATGCAGCCAGCCAAATTTTTATCCATTCGTTGCCTCCGTGGTACCCCAAACAAGACAGTTAAATTTATATTAATTTTACATCACTCACAGTGATTTACATCCTGCGCAACCCAATTACATAAATGATGCAAATTACACATTGGCTGTATCTGTTGACATCCGTTGCTTAATGACACACTTACACAACTACAGAGTCACAAATGGTGTAATTTGCAATTTAACAGATATTTGGGAATGACAGATGCCCCCCCAACCACTAGAATGCCCTGTTCAAATGAGTTCTTTCCATAGCCGTTTAGGGACAATGTGGGCATGAAAGGTCAAAAATGTCAAGATGGCTGCTAGAAATGTTGAACTCAGCACATACGAGAAATGTGTTTTCAGCTCCTGGATATCTGATTTTTTAAACGTGGATCTGCCATTTATTCTCTCTTTAGCGCAGGGAGTTGAGCTGTGTCAGTCTGATTGCAGGAATGAATAATAATAAAGACGACAACAATAACAACACAGAAGTACAGCTGCCGGAATAGACAGCTGCAAATTTATCCGTGTGTGGGTTTTTTTCTTATTCAAGCACAATTTAGAAATCCCTGCAGCTCAAGCAGAGTTCTGGTGTGTTGACAATAGCGCAAAATACACGAAAGCTTAAGAAACCAGTGAGGATGAGGAAAGGGTGTGTGCGTTTGTCTCCTGTATTTGAACAGCAATTATGGGAACAATCGCAACTTGATTTCAGAGCATACATTATTCTGCATTTTGTAGCGCACCGTTTAGTGTTGAAAATTCAGACCTCCTAAGGAAGCATCCCGCTCTCCCCCACACGCCTGTGCTTTCTGGGTGTGTAATTTTCAGCCAGGTTGACGGAGGGCTGGGAATGATGGCAGTTGGCGTCATTATGTCTGGAGGATGGGTATTTAAGCATTGACCCTAGGACTGCACAGTGACAAAATGTCAGCTATTTCATTGCTTCTCAAACTTAAATTTAAAATTTAATTTAAAAGCGTGGCGGACTTCAACATCCAGAATTCCCTCAGTCAGCATGATGATGACTGAGGGATTCTGGGAGTTGATGTCCACACATGCTGGTTGATGAATATCAATCAGAATAGAGCTGTAAGGGACCTTGGAGGTCTTCTAGTCCAACCCCTTGTTCAAGCAAGAGACCCTGTCCCATTTCAGACAAATGGCTGTCCAGTCTCTTCATCAAAACCTCCACCCACAGCTTCCGGTGGCAAGCTGTTCCACTGGTCAATTGTCCTCACTGTTAGGAATTTTCTCCTTAATTTCAGGCTGCTGCTCTCCCTGATGAGTTTCCAACCCTTGTTTCTTGTCTTGCCTTCTGGTTCAAAATAAGCTGACCCCCACTCCTCTTTGCTGCAGCCCCTCAAATACCGGAACGGCGCTACTAGGTCCCCCCTGGCCCTTCTTTGCTCTAGACTGGCCAACCCCAAATCCTGCAGCCGTTCTTCATATGTTTTTGTCTCCAGGCCTTTAATCATCTTAGTTGCTCTTCTCTGCACTTCTTTTTTCAAAGTCTCAATCTCTTTTTCCGTCACATGGCGACCAAAACCGGATGCCGTATTCCAGGTGTGGCTTACTAAAGCTTTATAAAGCGGTACTAATACTTCGCGTGATTTGGATTTTGTGGCCCCTGCTTTATACTGGCTGCCGCCGCCCATGGCTGGCTCATATTTAAGTGTTTGTCTCCTCGAACTCCAATTACTGTTTTTGAACCAGGTTTCGCCTAATCTGTACTTGTCCCTTTGGTACTTTAACCTAGCCACGCATGGGAAATCTTTGAGATACACTGCACTGCACAAATGCCACAACATGTTCTCGGATCAGATGCGCTGCTGGTACACAATCACGTTATGTACTATATGTAACCATGTGGGGGCTGAGAGTTTGGTGTCGGTCACTTAACCACAGATGTCACTGCAGGGATCTTAATTTTGGTGATCCCAGCATCAAACTTGAAAACTAAAAACGACCAACATTTCTAATTGGCTGCCTGCACATTAAGACTATTTGAGCACTGAAATCCCTGCCAGCCAGATGGATAGACAGATCCCGTCAACCGTCCCACGGAGTTAAGCAGCAAAAGACACTCCTGGAACATTTCTCTCTCTCCAAATGTATAACTTGACTGAAAAACCTTATATGGGTACAGAAGAGGAAAAGCCATTTCTAACAAGTCTGCAAGGAAAATTGCCCATTATTCACTAATCAGTTGCATTTACTTTGTTTTGGAAACAACCTGTCTGCCTCGGAGGTTCCCAGTCTGTGACCTTGGGGGTCTGGATCTGTCTCAGGCTTCCAGGCGACACACTTGCATTCCAACGTTCCCTCCCAAACCTCCTTCACGTTCCAGTGCCTTCCCTCCTCCCTCCCATTACTGTTCTCTGATTTGAAGCAGGGCTGCATAGTCCGTTCTTCAAGCCGGCGGCATCACATTTGAGTTTCCTCTGGCAGAGTCCTGTGGGTGTGAGGTTCCCCCAACTTTCTGGAGAGGTATCGGGGTGCCTGTGGCTGCAAAAAAAAATAAGGGGGGGAGGTCATTTGTTCAATGAATTTTGCTTACTGAATTATGAGGGCAATTTGGGGAAAAAACCCTGTTTGGTTATCAATAACAGAGACTCACAGATACAGAACTTTTATTAGAAAACTACAACATGGTGTTACTTTTGGACCTAATCACTATTGAAATTGAGACCCTTGTCTCAACATCTGACAAGGTTTGAAATCCCTCCTGCAAAGAAATCTCCCTCCTGGGAATGAAGCCCGAAGAGGTGGGAGTTGCTCGGCGTCAAATCTGAGTTCTAGGGGGAATGATCAAAAACATCCCAATGTTGGAATGGCTCCAAAAGTTCTTGGGTGCGTCTAGCGGTGTGCCGGCGAGCATTATTGTGAACCAACACCACACCGGAAGTCAGCATGTTCCAACGCTTGCGTCACACAACTTTGACAATGACGATGCGCTTCACGATGCCGTTCCAGGGTGGCTTCATTCCCGGAAGGGAGATTTCTTTGCTGAAGGAATTTCAAACCTTGTCAGACATTATGACAAGGGCCTCCATCTGAAGAGCAATGATGTCGCAAAGTCATGTCATGTTGTAGTGTTCTAATGTGTATAATAAAAGTTCTGTATCTGCGAGTGTCTGTCCTTGATCACCCAACGGAGGTTTTTTTTCTGAATTGCCCTCGTGCATCATTTTTTTGGTTTGAATCATAGTCTGAAGTAGTAAAAATGGTGAGCCTGAAAAGCTGCTAAAAGAACTAACCAAGATTAGCCCTAGTTAAATTTGGCTAGTTGTGGGAATGCAGATGCTAGATCCTTGCCTCACCTAGTGAAGAGTCCGGGAGAACAGCTCTTGTGTAAAGCTTCAAATTCCCCATTTAAACTTAATTCTACACCGTTTCCTACCTGCAACCCCAGATTTCCTATACTATAACCACAAATGCACGGTGGCCGAACAAGTGGCATTTCATACATGCTCAGAGATGCTCTCTAATGTTCCAGGGCCGAATGATTGCTTCCAACGAGCGAATCCAGGCTCCGGTTAAGCTTCCCACGTATTATGCAAGGAGTCTCCCTGTCCGTGTTTGTGTGGAGGCAAAATTTTATAAACGTGCCCTGGGAAACAGTGAGGACGTTGTTGGAAAATCTGATGGGAAAACTGGCATCTGTGTTTGCCCAGCTTACTGTCAGAAGAATAATTTGGGTTTCCAACTGAAGCCGGGGTTGTGCAAGAATAAATAAAAATGAACAGCTGTGAGAAAAGGAGATTTATTCCCAAAAGCAAAGAGGTTTGTCTAGGTGGGCGGCTACAGAGAAATGAGTTTTATAAGGGAGTTTGTCCTGGATGGGGAAGCGTGCATGTGCTGATTCCAGGGTGACCCTCGAGGGGAACGGGCGTGTGACCCCAGAGAAGGGATTGATTAAATTAAGTGGCGAGGATGGGGGTCTCTTCCTTTGAACTGTGAGCACTATCGTTATATTTGCACTGTGTTAATTGCGTTTGATGTGTTCGCTTGGGTGTGTTTACAATTGGAAATAAGTGTTGAATTAAAAGGAGGCTGTTAATCCGTTGCTTTGTGGGGACCTGGGCTAGCGAACATACGATTCCCTACACAGGTAGTCTTCGACTTATGACCACAAAATTTCTGTGGCTACGCGAGACCCTTGTCAAGTGGCTTTTGCCCCATTTTTACAATCTTTCCTGCCACCGTTGAGAAGTGAATCGTTGCCGTTAAATTAGTAACATGGTTGTTGTGTCCATTTGGCTTCCCCATTAACTTTGCTTGTCAGACGTTTGCAAAACGGGATCACGTGACCTCGGGAAATATGAGTCGACGGTCCGGCGTTCAGATTTTTGATCACGTGGCTGTGAGGATGCTGCAACAGTCGTAAGTGTGAAAAACGGTCATAGGTTCCTATGTAATTTTTAGTGTAAGCCGCCCTAAGTCCATGGAGAGGGACGGCCTATAAATATGAATAGATAGATAGATAGATAAATAAACAAATAAACATCTCTATGATGCCCAAGTCAGAAGCAGGAGGAAGGGATCCAGACGTTGCGCAATTCAAGCTGGATTTTCAAAGCTTTGGAGGCCGATTCTGAGGACGTGTTTGTTTAAAAAAGGCTGCCAGCCAGCAAGCAAGGAAGTCAGAAGGTGGCTCTCTCCCGGCGCTTCTGAACCCGGAGGGGGGGGGGAGGAATCTCCCCTCTCTTTTCCTTCACACCCAAAATTGAAAACTTCCTTGTTTGAGCTCCAATTCCAGAAAGGAAAAGAAGAGTTGAAAAAAAAGGCCTTGTGAAGGCTTGATGCCAAGTCAGAGTTGTTGGTTGTGTTGATTGAGAGGGCGCTCTCTGAAAACCCCCAGTGATGGAGGATCCACAACTTCTGGTGTCAAGCCGTTCCACTGGTTGATTGTCCTCACTGTCAGGAAGTTTCTCCTTAATTCCAGGTTGCTTCTCCCCTTTGGCGAGTTTCCATCCGTTGCTTCCTGTCTGTCCTGCCTTCTGATGCTTTGCAGAATAGGTGGAACCCTGACCCCTCCCCCCCTCTTCTTTGGGGGGGCAACCCCTGAGGTATGGAGAGACTGCTCTCCTGCCCTCCTTAGTCCTTCTCTTCCCTTGGCAGACATACCCCCTAGGACGTCATGGGAACCCAGCCCACGCTGGGGCTGCCGGATATGTGGTGGTCTGTGAAGATGCTCCCAGAACCGGCTGCTCCTGTTTGAAACAAGACCCAGGAAAGGAAGAGAGAGGGGGGCTTCGCATAAGTAAACACTGCGCATTGCTACCTTGCCTCTTCTACGATTCATGCTTCATTAATCCCTTAAAACGCAGTAAGCACAGATCATTTTTATGTAATTCAGCCAGGCTGTACCGGGAGCGCCTGCGCCTTGTTCCGATAATTGAATTTCGCATTTCAAATAAATGAGGATGTGGCGGCCCCATCAGGCACCTGTGGCTTTTATGCGCTCGGTCGCTTTGAAGATACGTGCGCCGTGCTTGTCTTGCCGCCGATCCGTGGGCCTTTCGGTTCTAGGCGCCTCTAAACCTTGATTGCTCCGCAGCTCCGTGGTATTCCCAGTTTAATCAAGCCTTCTTTGAACAATGCGGATGAACTCCTGCCTGTCACTGTTTTGCATTTTGAACTCAATTCGAACCATGTCTCTCTCTCTCCCTCTCTTTCCCTCTCTGTCTTTATCTCTCTGTGTCTCTCTGTCTCTTTCTCTCTCTCTGTTTCACTCTGTTTTTTTGTGTGAGTATGTGTCTGTCTCTGTCTCTCTCTGTGTATCTCTCCTCTCTCTTTCCTCCCTCTCTCTGTGTCTCTATCTTTCTATCTGTCTCTCTCTCTATCTTTGTCTCTCTCTGTGTGTCTATCTTTCTGTGTGTGTGAGTGTCTTTCTCTTTCTGCCTCTCGCTGCCTCTTTCTCTATCTCTATCTCTGTCTCTTTCTCTCTTTGCCACTCTCTCTCTCTCTGTGTGTGTCTTTGTGTGTGTGTGTGGTGTCTTTCTCTCTGTGTCTTTCTCTGTCTCTGTCTCTGTGTGCGTGTGTTTTTCTGTGTGTGTGTGTCTTTCTCTCTCTGCCTCTCTCTCTCTGTGTCTTTGTGTGTATGTTTTTCTGTGTGTGTGTGTGTCTTTCTCTGTCTCCGTCTGTTTCTCTCTCCTCCCTCTTTTGCTCTCCTTCTCCCCCTCCCACCCCTCCTCTCTCTTTCATCTTCACTGGCGCCAGTCCCACCCGGTGATGTCAGCCGAGCTCCCCGTTTCTGACCTTGCGTTGTGCAACCAGCATTTCTGCAAAAGCCGTGTGCATCGAACCACCCGTTTACACGCAGACACCGTCACGGTTAGGACAATGGCACATCCAGACCAACGCTGGTGCAGGTAGCAGCCCCGGTCCTTGTAAAGTGAGTCCTTGACTTACAACAGCCTGTTTAGGAATAGTTCAAAGTTACAACGGCCCTGAAAAAAGAGAAGGGCCATTTTTCATACTTACGACCGTTTGCACAGCCCCATGATCACGGGATCAAAATTCAGACGCTCAGCCCCTGACTCCTATTTATGACGATCGCCGTGTCCTGGGGTCACGCGATCTCCTTTTGCGACCTTCCGACAAGCGGAGTCCATGAGGAAGCCAGATTCGCTTCACAGCTGTGCTACTCACTTAACAACTGCAGGAATTCGCTTAACAACTGAGGTAAAAACAGTCATAGAATGGGGCAAAACTCACTTAATAAATCTCTCGCTTTGCAAGGGAAATTTTGGGCTCCCTTACGGTCGTACATTGAGGACTGACTGTATTCCCTTTTTTATTATTTATAATAAAACATAGTAAATATTTCAATGTAAACTAGCCTTCTGAGTGTACAGTGCACCTATCTCAACAATATCAAATACGTTATTAACCTCTTCTAATACATTTCGATTCCTGCTCCTTCATTCTTCTTTCGAACCAGATATAAAATAAGTTCAAAATTTGAAAATAATCTGAATCCTCTTTTTCTTTCATTCTCCTAGTCAGGACGGACTATGGTCTAAACCAGGGTTTTCCAATCTTGACCACTTTAAGGCGAGTGGACTTCAAGTCTGGGAGTTGAAGTCCACCCGCCTGAAAGTGGTCAAGATTGGGAAACCCTGGAACATATTCAGATCTTCCAGTTTTGTGCGTGCGAAGAAGTCTGTGGTGGCAAGTAAGCCGTTTGGAAAAGGAGATCTAAGATGCTCAGTATCGCTAGTCCTTGACTTACGACCACAATGGAGCCCAACGCTTCCGTTGTTAAGGGAGGCATTTGTTCAGCGAGTTTTGCCCCATTTTAGGACCTTTTTTTTTGCCCCCATGGCTAAGCGAATCCTTGCCGTTGATAAAGTCTGTAATCCGGTTGTGAAGAGAATCCGGCTTCCCCATTGACTTTGCTTGTCACAAAATGGGATCGCATGACACTTCCCCGCCCCCCACAGACCCTGCAACCGTAGTAAGTACATGCCAGTGGCCAAGCATCTGAATTTTGATCACATGATCACAGACAGGCCGTCAGGGTTGTAGGTGTGAAGAACGGTCATTCATCGCATTTTTCAGCGCTGTTGTAACTTTCAACGGTCACAAAATTTGCATTTTCTTTTATTTATCTATATATATAAAAAATTAGACCCGTTTGTGTCTGGTAGGTGTTCCTGGAAAGTACTGAACCAATTGGGTTCAGACTTTCCGGGATGCTCGGCACAGCCTCTGAGCTGGTTTGTGCCCATGACTTACCTTGCCATGTTGCGCACAGTGGCGGTCAGATGTCTGCAAACAGGGTGCCAGGGCGCCCGTAGGCGCAACTGGCCCCCAACGCCTCTGCGCGTGCGCAAAAACGCGGCCAGAGCCATCGGCGGGCCTGCGCATGTGCGCCACACCAGCCGGCCGGCCGTCGCCGCCTTCTGCTCAATTGCTGCAACCGTTCTTCATATGTTTTATGAGAAAACAGTAAATAAGTCAATAAGAATTGACTTGAAGAACACAGATGAATATAAGATCAGCGAGAGGATCTGGACACCGATCATATTCAAAAGACGAGTTTGCAATGCTCCGAGAAGAGTCAAGCAACAACATGGAAACCAAAGGGGCACAAATAACCACCCTGGTATTTTTTCAAAAAAATGAGAAGCAGTATATAAATGTTTTAAACAAATAAATATCTCTAATGTTTCAAACTGAAAAAGACTGAAGAGTAGATATTGCTTTAAATAGGCAAGATGGCTGAGGTGAGAATTAAAACAAAAAAGCAAGCCTATCTTTGCTTGCTGAGTGACGTCACTTGTATGGCACAGGACCCAGATACACAATTATAAAACTGAAGGACAACCCAGAGACCCTGAGTTTGCTGCTGGTGAGCTTCAGAATTCGAAAGAGAAAAGTCGATCACACAGGCTAAGTGTGTTCCTTCGGCTACCGGAGTGGCAACTTATGTCTTCAAAATATTATGGCCCATCTGGGTATAACCACAGACTGTACAGTAGTGGAAAACAAGCTGATTTTAAATTTAACAACAGCAGCAAGACTTTTGATCGCACAGTACTGGAAGAAGGAACAATGACCTACTATTGAAGAATGGACACTAAAAGTAACGAACTTAGCAGAGATGGCCAAAAATTCAGCATATCTGAAAGACTGTTCTCAAGAGCGATACATGCAAGAATGGAGAAGGTGGATTGACTATATTCAAAACAAGTATCAGATT
>JANHFO010417073.1:0-13583 GCA_032468095.1 Pareas carinatus
TGTCGCCGTCGTCCCCGATCTGCTCGTTGCCTCCAACCGGGCAGGATCCGACCTTTGGCGTCACTGCCACCATCTCCACTCTCTCTGTCCTCGCCGCCGTTTTCTCCATTCCCTCGTGTCGCCTCAGTCGTCACCACCTGGCTGTGGGAGCCCTTTGCTCTCCCGAATGGCGCCCATTGATGTCTTCCCCCATTCAGGGGGATCGGGTGTTGGCCCATCCCCACATACCAGACCGTTGGAGCCTTGTCTCTCCCGGCCCCGACGTTATGGAGGCTGCTTCCCGGCGGCCATTTTCCCCGGAGTCTAATAAACACAAACGAATCATCTGAAATGATGCATCTGCTGATTTGGAACACAAATATATATTTTCAAGGGTGGGGTCAATGATTTGCGACAGAATTGCATTTGACCCGATTATATTTTCTCTAATATCATTTTAAGAATATGGGATATGTTGGAATAAAGTTGGCTTACATGTTTTCTTTCCAGTGGGCTCCTTTTGCAACTGGTGGCTACGAAAGGAGACTGTTTTGTTTGCTCTTTGCGGTTTGACAGGAATCAAATTAAAACAAAACAATGACAGCCCACCCACTCCCCTTTTAAAAAGTTAGCCTGCCATTCTCATTCGATTGGCCTTCCAACTGTAGCTGCTGTACGTGGGCCTTCTTTATATGCTGGTTTATATTTTTCTTCTCTTTCCTTCTTTGGACACAGGCTTGATACCAGCACTGGCCCCAGGCATGATGACCAAACCATGCCTTGAGAGCCTCTGAAGGCCAGCAGGGGCTAACCTAATCTCCACAGAATGCTATGCCAAAGGAGAGGTGCCACAAAGGAAAAGGCCCTGCTTCTTAGTGACATCAGAGACCTTCCTTAAACATTCCTCTCCTGCCAGACATTTCACTCAGATCACTTAACGACCAAATAGCTGGTCCCAGTTGTCACTAAATGAGGATGACCTGTGTGTATATACTGTAGAGCACGTATGATAAACTCAAGACTCGCGGGCCAAATCTGGCCTGTGGCTTGTGCTATTTTGAAGACGGCGAGGGACTGGCCCTCGCTGCCTCGGCTCCAGCCCACCTCAGCCGCGTGTGAGCCGCAGTGGTGGATGGAGCCCACCAGCAGGCCCGGCTGGACATTCGCCAGAATGCCTGTGGCAGGCCGCGGGGTTGGGTGGGCCTGGCCGATCCGCTCCCCTTGCGGCCTGCTGTGAGTGTTCTGGCAGGTGTCTGGCCGTTCCTCCCCCCCCAACCTTATGGAACATGTTAGAAATTTATGTGGAAATAAAGGATGTGTTGGTGTCCAAGATTACCAGATGATGAAAAGGAGGCCACGAGGGTTTGGGGAAGGTTGAAAAATGCCAAGGCCACACGAGTAGGCGGCATAAGTGGAGAAATGTTCAAATATGGATGGAGTCTGTTCGTGGAGTGGTTGTGTAACACATGTGTGAAGGCTGCATCTGTGCCTGCCCTTATCACTGTCCTATAGAAAGGGAAAGTAATGTGAAAGGGTGCATAAATTACGGGTGGGATTAATTTACTAATCAACAAGCTCTCCTTTGGCTATGGTCAAGGATGCTGAACAACAGGGCCCTCCCTATTCACCAGGACAATGCACAGCCCATCACAAAATTGAAATCCCCTAGGCCAGCTTGGAAAACAGCCGCTCACTTAACACCTACCCTGTTTTACCCCGAGAATACCTGGACAGCGGAATGGTCCAAGGTGCCTTCCTATGGCCCGACCCTTAGTGACCTCTCTCTCCCAAGTCACATGGCTTCATCACCTGCCTCACTTTGTCTGATCAAAATTGAACAGAATTAGGTGTGACACTGGAAGAATTGCCTCTGCTATGTTTCCGAGAGGATGGAGAGATTCCCCTTTATCAGTGGTGCTGATGCGCAACCTATTAAAAATATTGCGCAAGCTTGCCCACAACATATGTCCTTTGGTTCCCTCTAGGATCGGTACGAAGCAGCGCTAGAGTCAATTGCCTGGGCAGCTGAGTTGGTCATCCGGTTGCGAGGCCACTGCTCCCATAGACATTTTGCTTACAATTACATGAACTGCATATGTAGGTTTACTTCTCTTCTGTCACGTTCTCATCAGACGCTAAATGCATTGTAGCAATTGATTAAGTGAGGAGAGGATAGATCAGGACAGGGGTCCCTAACATTTTTGGGCTGGCGGCCCGGCGTGAAGGGGGGAAAGGGAGCAGGTTCACGCATGAGCGCGCGGGTCAATCACATGCTCACCAGTGGGGCACCATGTTCGTACCTCACTCATGAGTGTGGTCCCCGCTGCACTTGCGGGAGTGGGACTGTGCGTGCGTGCATGCTGGTGTGCGCGTGGCAGCCCACCACTCCTGGCCAGGTTGGCGCTAGGCCACGGCCCAGTAGTGGGCCACTGCCCACAGATTGGGAACCCCTGAGTTACGATGATCAGAAGACTTATGAGAGGTGAAAGTGACAAAAACGTAGGAAGGCAATAAAGATTCGACCTGATCATACTAGATCAGACTAGATTTTTGCTCTTTAGTAGGTCATTAAGAAAGCTAGGAAAGCCAAAGATGGGGGAAAAAGGAGGGATACTGTTTGCTGATTTAGAAAAACATGTAGTAAATTGAAGCGGTTTCTACAGTCTAAAATGTTTACACATCAATACAGGAGTCAAAGTTTGCTTGCTAAGTGCAAAAAGAATTGTATCTGATGAATGGAAACCGAGTACGCTTGAGGCCTCCGTCAATTGAATGGGTTCCTTTGACTAAGAAACAGGAACAGGTTGTGTGCTATCCATACATTGGAGTTTAGGTATTTTTTGCATCCGTTTGTAAGGACCATTGTGGTTACATTAGAAACGTGTTGACTGGGGGTAGGAATCTATGTCTATTTTGTATGCAAATAATTCTCTGTTATTGAGTTTTTTGTGGTAGATGTTAATCGGATTATATGATACAGTGAGGAGTATGGATTTGAAAATTAACATATCAAAGACCAGGGTGATGGTTGTGTTTGACAAGGAAATGGAGTGGACGGATTGTAAGTTAAAGGTCAGAAATTAGAGGCCAGTGAATGAATTCGGATATTTGTACAGATAGTCCTTGACTTACAAGTACAATTGAGTCCAAAATTTCTGTTTTGCCTCATTTTACAACATTTCTTGCTACCGTTGTTAAGTGAATCACTGCAGTTGTTAAGTTAGTAACACGGTTGTGAAGTGAATCCGGCTTCCCCATGAACTTTGCTTGTCAGAAGGTTGCAAAAGGGCATCGCATGACCCCCCCCCCGGGACATTATAACTGTCATAAATATGAGTCAGTGGCCAGCGGTCTCAATCCTGATCACATGTCCATGGGGATGCCGCAACAGTTGTGTGGAAAAAGGTCATAAGTCACTTTTTGCAATGTTGTTGTAAGTTTGAATAGTCACTAAATGAACTATTGTAAGTCAAGGACTACCTGTTCTGGTTAGTTTATACGAGAAAAATAAGATGGAGAATGTTTAAGAAAAGCCGACGCTGGTAACAGCTTGTGAAGAACACGGATTGTGAGTCGGGCGACTATAAATTTGCCTAATAAATAAATAAAATAAGCGTGGTCTGTTGTTAGGAAATCAGTGTTTGTTGAAATAAATAGAAATGCTTTTAGCTCATGCTACTTTTCTTTTCATTTATTTGACTTGCTTATCCTTATCCCAAAAGGAAATACTATTTAAATTTTATTGTATATGCAAATATATCTGTTGCTCACACCTAAAGCAACCTGGGCAGCTTGCAAAAGATGTTTGTCTCTCTCTGCCCCTGAACCCCCCAAATCTCAGAGAGCTCTCGGTATGTCTGGCTGAGTGCTTCCTGTGATAGTCCTTAGCTTGGCATGTCCTTGGGCCCCAGCATGGTCCGGAGATGTTCTGGAGAATAATACTCGGGAAGAAATAGTTCCAGATAATTAAAATGTAGTAGGGCACGTATGCAAGATGAGGGAAGTAGAATTGGCTGGGCAGTGCACAGTGGCATGCTCATTTATTCCCGAGTGTTAGGTGCTGTCGGGTGAGGGAGGTCGGGAAGAATTCCTGGAACTGGGTTGACACAGACTGTAGTCGGGCAATGTCCCAAAGGGCCTTTTTTCTCCAAAAGCCAACTGGACTTTCTTGGTTTTTTCCCCCTTGAAAACATTTTGCTTCTCATTGAAGAAGCTGCTTCAGTTCTCTTAAATGAGCTTCTTGGATGAGATGGAAAACATTTTCAAAGAAAAACAAGCAAACAAGAAAGTTCAACTTGCCTTTTGGGAAAAGCCCCTTTGGGACAGCCAGGACCTGGGTGATTGAGGATCTCCTTAGGCCTATGGCAAGGCAATCTTGAAACGGGGTCAGGATTTGGAACCCCCATATTATAAGCAAGGGAATCAAGGAGGGGCAGTAAAGTGATAAAATAGGGCAGGGTTCCCATCTTGAGTTTCTTTCCCACCCGCTCCCCCTTCCTACCATGAGATTAGCGTTGACTTAAAGTCCTAGCGTTTCTGCTTCAAGGGTGTCTCCATACTCTTTACAAGATATAAGGACCCCAGACTCCGTACCCCGAGACCCCCGTTTCTCCTGATGCTGCTGAAGTACAACCCTCGGTAAATTGGGCAGAGCGTCCGACATTGAGAGATACTGGAAAACAGTTCAGGAGATGCTCTGTGCCTTAGATGGTTGTTAAGGCAGGGTGAGGTCTGCAGATGAAAACAAAACATCCCGAGTCTGCAAGAGGTGTACAAATCCAGACATCAACATAATAAGATGACAGTTGAAGGTGGGAGGGGGTGGAGCCAGGGGTCACACTGGTTTTGCCTATGAGTATAATATGCCTTTATGCTCCTATGTTGAGTTAACCTTTCTTCTCAGTCAGGGCTGGCTCAAGTACAGGTGGGGCCCGGTGCGAAATGTCTTGTGTGGCTGTCTTGTGCGGGGCCTTGTCGAGCGCAGGGCGGGGCCTATTTATTAACCCCGCGAGGCCTTGGCAAACACGGGACCTTGTGCAGTCGCCCCGTTCTCGTCGGGCGGCCCTGTCCTCGGTCTTCCCCTCCACCCATGAGAAGCTGCGTCTTTTGCTTTATTAAGCTCGAGATCCTTGATTTGAGATGGGGAAGTGGGACCTGGCTTCTCCTCTTTTCATCACTGACAACCATTCAGTTAAAATTTCTGATTTTTAAAATCAGTTTCCACCACTGAATTCCAAGTAAGTATAATTGAAAATTCATATTTTCTACTTGCTCTGTGTTCTAAACAATATGCGAACACAATATTTCGTAGCCATTCACAGCATTGCACTCTATAGTCATAGGGCGCATTCCTTGTCTTGGTATTCGGCATATCCTCACTCTTGACTTCTGTCTTTCTCTTATTTTTGCACACAACCCGTTCTACCTAAAACTTATTTCCCAGTTGGAATTCAGATCTCTGTGCTTTTCGCTTTGACAACTGAGTTGCTTATTTTGTAAAAGATAACGCTCTACTAAGTTAGCTTTTTCCAAATTAGTTCATTCTGGGTAAATTGGGCATCAGCTCCCATTCTTCCAAGCCAGCGTGGCGAAGTATTGGAGGTGAAGCGGAATTATCTGGACGATACTTGCTATAGGGAGGTTAGATTAATGGAATTTGCTCAGGGCCAATGACAATTATGTCTCAGTGCTTCATGAAAACAATATTGTTCTTTCTAAAGCTTGGAGATATACCGTATATGAAATTATGCCCCGTTTTATCTTTGGGGTTAATCCACAAGGCAGATTAAGTTGTGTCTATAGGGACAATGCTAAGCTGTAATGTGCTGCATTTGGTGTTGATTTCGGAGCCCCTGAAACTGTGTTTTGTAAACCATGGTTTACAACCTGGCTGTCAGATGGAAGTTGTAATCAGGTGCAAGAAGTCAGGAACCAGGATAGAGTTCAAAAGTACTACAAGTTTATTTCATTCTATCTGAATACAAGAATCTGAACTACTAAAGTTCAAGGCAAATTGGTGCCAAGTAAGAGTCAAGGGAGTTCAAGGGGGGGGGGCTGGATTTAAGTCTTTTATGGGAGTGTAGAAACTCCCAACTGATGATGCATTTGACCCCACCCCATCCTACATTAAGGTGTCATATGATCCAACTTTTATGACTTACTATTCTAAAAAAAATGCCCAAAGCTTGGATCCAGCCATAGGACCACCCTACGACCTTTTAAGTCATTACATCAGAGATTATTGCAGCTTTTTTAAAAAACTAATCTTCAGGTGGTCATCATGCGATAGCTTACATATTAAGAAATTTGCTGTTTGGATTCATTTTATTCATTTATTTTACGCCTGCAGCTGTATGTGCAGTGCCTTTACATGAGAAGCCAACCGGCATTTCCTCCTGGTTTCACACCTGAAGCGAGGTGGCCAAGCCCTGGGTTGCCACTCAGTGATTTTTACTGAACCTTGAAAAGTTCTTATTCGGGCTGGGTGAGGACTAATAGTTTGAGAGCAGTGCATGGCGGGTTCCGGCTGTTTCTAGCAACCCGCTCAATGCATTTTTGTTTTCCACAGGTTGAAATGGCCGCTCTTTCAAAATGGAACCACAGGTTTTTCTTTTAAAATGTTTCAAAATGTCAGCTACCTGACTTTGGAGGTATTATTTCTAAGAACAGCAAACAGTCTTATGTTCGGGCTCCCATGGAGTTAATTGTAAATTGTCCCAAGTGGACCAGTATACTTGTCCATTGTAGCGACTCTTGAAAAGCAAAGTAGAGTCAAACCTGGCTAGTGTAGGAAATACCAAAATACTGAAATCAGACTAGAAAGTTTTGAAGAAGAAAAAAGCCACAAAGAATTGTAAACCACTTTTGTTTTATAACTAAAGTGAAATACCTGGACAAGCAGTTGAGTGTGACTTGGAGATTTTGCTTTATTAACATCCCTTGTGATTCATTGTACTCTGTTCCAGGTAGACCAGGGGTTCTAATCAATAATTAGCTTGTTTGGCATTGGAAATGGCTCAGATTGCCTGCAGAAATGGCTCAGATTGCCTGCCGCGTATCTTTGACTTGTTTGAGATTTCCTAATCTTCCAGCGGTGACGCCTTAAAGGCCCAGCTTGAATGGCGCCTGGGGTGCAGCCTGGGTGGGTTTTGTGTTGCTCCCCAGGGTATGGTTAGAGCAGCCGCCCCCCCCGCCCGCCATTTAATAGAGAGCACTAATACGCACACAGGGGGAAGTTAGCCAGTGCCGTCTCCGCTGCAGGGTGCACGTGGTTGTGTGTTATATCACAAAGGCAGGGAAGCGATCTTTGGTTTCATGCTTTGCTCGTTTTTTTCCAGTAAAGTTTGCTTCACCATGACTTGCTAAAAAGCTTGGCTGTTTTTTTGGGGTAAATATTTTTTTTATTTTCAATATTAAACGAACATACACAGAGAAAGGGAAAAAAGGAAAAAGAAAGGACACAAGAGAAAGAAAATAAACTGATCATATAAAACAAATAATTCGTTTTTCTTGCTTTCCTCCCTCTTCCCTGCTCCTCCTCTTCTTCTTCTTACATCCTCAACTCATCTTAACTTGGTTTACATCCAGCCTCTCTTTCAAATTGGAAGTCTAATCTTTCTAAATCACACTTTTTAGATCCGTTCCATGTTCACAACATTAAAATATTCAGGTCAATTGTTATCTAAAATTCCCCTTTTTCAAATTTATCATTTTACATATTTTCTCAATCCCCAATTTTATACATTTCTTAATTTTTAATTTTACCTAAATAATAAACTTTTTGATTTAACATATACAATCCGTAATAATCCATATTAAATAAACATTTTTCAATTTTATCACTTTAAAAATCTTCTCAATTTCTAAATTTAATTTCTAATTTTATATAGATATTATATCATTTTATTAAAACCATGTTACATTGTTACATGTTACAATGATATATTATATCATTTTAATATATACATTTCAAATCCATAATAAATCCATATTATTATCAAAATCTTAAACTTATAATCACAAATAAACCACTTATTTCAATTCTGTAAGCACACATTTAATAAAATCCCCCGCATCAGAACCACCACCAGTCTTTTACTACACTTATGCCCCCATTTTAACCTCTCCTGGCGGCCATTTCTTCTTCGAACACTTTTTAAACCAGTTCTTCTTTATTTTTGTAAATTTTTCTACCTTCAAATTCTCTTTCCTCTTAATCCTCAATTCTATAGTGTCTCTACTTCCAACTTCCTTCCTCACTTCTTTTTGTTTAGCTACCCCTTTTTTATTCCCCTCCTTCACCTCCACCACAAAATTCAATTTACCACCTTTAAGGCCTTCGTTGCTATAATACATTTCCCCCCCAATATCTCTGGAAGGATTAATACTTTTCTCCATCGTCTTATTACTTATTTTCTGATTTTTGTTCTTCTTAAGTTTTCTCCTTCTTCTGCTTTGTCTTGGTATTTTTTCCATTTTTAAAAATCTCTTTTTGGCTTCCCTCTTTATTTGTTGATGGCAAAGTCTCTCAAATAGTTTAAGTATTTCTTCCAAGACGCACCAAGAGCCTCTCACCAATTAAATCTTGTTGTATCTTGTCTTTTGTTACCTCCATTTTAGGTAGCTATTTTTTTTCTTAATTAGTTGAATCCAATCTTTATAATCCAATTTTTATTACAGTCTTTAGGTCTCATTTAAAACCCATCTAGTTTCAAGCCTCAGAAGTCCAAATCTTTTTAAAAAATAATTTATTCTCAGTCACATGCTTCTTCGCAAACCACCATCAATTTTTCTTACCCCCATCACTCATTTCAGTTAAAATCCAGAACAGTCTTTAAGTTTTTGTCTCAAATAATACAGAAAAATACACAGATACGGATGTACTCCATTTTAAGTCTCTTTCAACCCTCCTTCATATTTTCACTTCCCTGTAGATGTCAGTTGCCTTTGTTTAATCTTTTTTCAGGGATAATTTATCAGTTTTCTTACTCAAACAGGCCAATAGAATTTTCTTTTATAGAATATAATCATACATTTTGCTTCTCCTCACCAGACCAGATGTTGCTTTTGTTGATGTTCGTTTCGTATTGTTCCAGGTCTCTCCCTGCTGGCGCCGCTTTCGCGGACGCTCTTTTCTCGCGATGGAGAAAAAGAGTTGTGCGGGTTAAGTTCCCCACACGGCCTCTCTCTTCAGCTGCCCCCCCCAAGGCATCCTTGGGCACTCGTGTGCCTCTTAAAGGGTGAAAAGAGGGGCTCCACCCGCCGGAGCCCCGGCAGCCTCGTCCTCCTCGCCGAGAGAAATCGGAACTGGAGGTCAGCTTGGATGTTTTAATTCAGCAGAGCGATTCAAAGACAATTTAACACGCTGTAATCTTTAAGCCATTTATACCAGAGGTTCTTGCAACTAACGTTTTACTAGCCTGTTCAAATGCACTTAAAGCAAAGTTCCAGCTTAAAATGCTTTTTCAAAAAGAAGAACGTTTCAAACTTAGACAGGGTTGCTTTGCATTAATTATTAGCATTTTTATTTCGGTGAAGACAGGGTGCTTTTGTTGACTGTTGCAGAAAAAAAGAGCCGGTGATAGAAATATCAATTGTAATGTTTGGAATCTCCTAGTAAAAGACTGTGACTAAATGCTATATAATAATGTTTTTAGATAGTTTTGCTAAGATTAAAGTAGTGAGAGCCCATATTGTGAATCAGGAAATGCCTGCAGCATATCTTTATTTTGCTGTAAACCTGTTAAGCCAGATCGCTTCCCTTATTAAGAGAACAATTCTGGCATATATTATTACATCACAGTAATATAATTTGTGCCAGGTAATCATTAACCTTAAGGAATAGTGGGCACATTTGGTATGTTGTTGAGAACTTATGACAATGATGGAAAATTGTTTTGTTTTGCGGTATTTTAAAAATTGCAAATACACTTTTATATGTTTATTAAATGTTTTATTTTGCTTTTATTTATTACATTTATTTGCCACACATTTCATCATGAGGTGACTCTGGAGGACTTACGGTGTCAAAGATATAAGCGAAATATAGTTTTGTTAAGATGTGAAAAGTCTGATGCGGCAGGAAATCTGATAGGTACCAGAGATGTTCTGAAGTGTGTTTTGGTACTTCTGGGAATGGAGTAGGACGGAGGTCCCCAGCTCCTCGTCAATGGACCGGTCGCTGCCCAGGGGATGCCAGCAACCGGACCACGCAAACAAGCCACGCCCCATTCGCGGGATGCAGGCAGCACACACAAAGCCCCGCCCCCTCCTGGTCCGCAGAAAAACCTTTCTCCGTGGAACCAGTCCCTGGTGCCCAAAAGGTTGGGGGCCACCGGAGTAGGAGACTCTTGGTATATGGCTATTGAACACTTGAGCATGCAATGCACAAGACTAGTGATGTGGCCCTGAACACAGACTGAGGTATCTGCTAAAGTGTTGGGTTTTTGAAACTCTGTTCTAGTGAGTGGGGTCAACCTTTTATCGGAGATGAACTCCTAGTCTGCTTCCTCCCCAAGCAACGTACACACCATTGTCATTTCCGCCGGGCAATGAAGAAGTATAGAGTAGTCGTATGCGATAGATTCTTTCTAGTTCTCATTTCCAGATATGGACGCTGCTACATAGGCAGCCGGATCAATATCATCCGTGTCTAAATAGATATTAACGGAGTCTCAGATTTTCTAAAGCTCTTAAACCTGGGGGAAATAGAAAATGATATAGTGGATTTTCAGCATCTGACTGATGTTATGCTCATCCGCTAAGGAAGTTCGGTGCAGCATAAGGGAATGGGAATTCAGTAGTGGATTTCAGAACGGAGCTAGATCGGGGCTGTTCAGTTTTGGCTGAGGAATTCTGGGTGTGGAAGTCCACAGGTCTCAAGGTTGCCAAGGTTGAAAACCCTTGAGCTAGATAGATAACAAGGTATTGGCAAAACCTCTCTATATTGTTGCTTAGACTGTCCATGGGTGTAACCACAAAGTTATCTTGGATAACTTGAAGGAGATTATTTATTTTAAAGGAATAATTAATCAGTTGGCTTGAATGTAGCAACATGACACTGCATTTTGACCATGGTTGGCTAGTTTCATACTTCAGGCTAAACCGCTGTTAAGCCGAACATATGAAATGAAACTTTTATTATCATAGTACAACGAGATTGACTGAGTCCTCCTTCGTGCACTCCCCACCCCCAACACATGCAGACACCACGTTGTTATAATAGGATTTTTCATCCAGGAGTCTGACAGCCCACAGATAAAAACTGTCCTTCAGCCCGTTTGTGCGGCTGCCTGTGCTTCTATGTCCCCTGCCCGACGGTAGGAGGGTAACGCAGGGCCGACCAGGGTGGGAGCCGTCCCGGAGGTTTTTCCTCGCTCTTCTGAGGCAGCGGGCCCTGGCGGTGTCACCCAGGGGTCTCAGGGGACGGCCCGCCATGCTTTGTGCTGCGCTCACCACCCTCTGTAAGGCCTTCCTGTCCGCGGCTGTCAAGCCAGCCCGCCACACCGTCATGCAATGAGTGAGGACGCTTTCTGTGGTGGACCGGTGAAAGGAGGTCATCCGCTGTTGTTCCACTTCATTTTTTCTGCAAGACTCTAAGGAAGTGGAGTCTCTGTTGGGCCTTTCTGGCCACCTGGGTCGTGTTGCTTTTCCAGGTGAGATCCTCACTGAGAAGGACTCCCGGGAACTTAAAGGAGGGGACTCTCCTTTAGGACTCCCATACCAGGTGGATCCTGGCTGCTGTTTTTTTAAAAGAAACCTGCAGGGTTGGGGGGGGGGAAGAAGAAAGAAAGGAACAGCGGCTGTCCGTTCCCTGATTGTCTGTGATTCATTGGTGATCCGCTGCAGACCATTGGACAACCCCGTCCTTGTCAGGAGCCGCAACGTCTGAACTGCACAGCTCGGCTTGAAACTCCTCAAGGTTATTGAGAGGTCCTCCCTTTCTTCAGTGAAGTGGACGATCAGGTCTCATCTCTTAGTTGCCTCCCCCTCCCCCTCCCTTTCTCGAATTAAATAACCTGCAAGAGGAAAAAGTCCCAGGTTGCATCAGCAGCCTGCCCCACCAGCCGACGGCCGTCCTGGCAGAAAGGGGTTGAAAGCGCTCCAGTCAAGAAGGTCACCCGTTTGGGGCCACAACGGCTGTAACGGAGGGCGGTGTTGGGCAACCGGAACGCCTTGGGTGAGATGCAGCGCCTGGTGCCTTTGCGTCTGCCTCTCTCATTTGGCAGGAGGGATTTTTCCCTCCCTCCAGAAGGGCGGTATATAAATTTAAATAAATAAATAAATAAAACTCAGCTTGGTTGCACTCTCAACAGAATAAAAGACCAGCAGAGTCGGAAGGGACCTTTGAGGTCATGTAGTCCAACCGGTTCCCTGCTCAGACAGGAAACCTTATCCCATTTCAGAAAAATAGTTCTCCACCCTCTTCTTAAATCCCCCCCCCCCAGTGGGGGAGCTTCCACAACTTCTAAAGGCAAGCCATTCCACCGATTAATTGTTCTGACAGGAAACTTCTCCTTAGTTCTCAGCTGGATCGCTCCTTCGTTGCTCTTCACCCCTTGCTTCTTGTCCTGCCTTCAGGTGCTTTGCAGAATAGGCTCCCCCCCCTCTTCGTGGCGGCGCCTGAGGTCTATTGGAGCACTGCTGTCGGGCCAGCCTTCGTCTTTCTTTTCATCACGCCAGACCTGCCCCATTCCCGCAGCTGCTCTTCGCACAGTATGTTTTAGCCTCCGGTCCCCTAATCATCTTTGTTGCTGCTCTCCGCACTCTTTCTAGAGTCTCAACATCTGAAATTAAATCTCCCCCTCCCCCTCGATGATTATGCATACCTGTCTCCACTCTACCACATTGTTAAGGTCTATCAGTGTAGCCAGGAAAGAATGAAAAATGCAAACCATCGGCCACACCATCCAGACACGCACCAGTCCAAAAGCCGGCATCATTCAGCAGAAGGAGCAACGTCGTTGGGAGCAGATTGGGTTAATTTCATTAAGAAAAACATTCACTTTTTTGCTGCATGAGTTGCCAGCAGCTTGCGCAATTTGTGGCGGGTGTGTGTGTGCGTGTATGGGAATGAGTGATCCAGAATTGCTGAGTATGTGTACTGACTAATGTTTTCTGGCAAGCCTCTTAAGAGCGATTATGGGCAATTCCCATCACTGTTTGCTTGGGAAAAAATTGGGACTCGGAATTCAAAGGGAAATCCTTTGCCCGGTTATATGATTACTCCGGGTTCCTTGTCAGTGTTGCATTTTTGCTTCTGATGGTTGGTTGGGCTCGGTTGTTCTGCTTCCCTAATTACCACTGAGTGTTTAATGAAGTCTCTCTCTTTTGCATCTTTGGGTAACGGGTGGAGATGGGGACAGAACTTCATGTCTTGGTTGTCAAGAGAGCTGCATAAGAAAAATGAAAAGTCTGTAATAAAACAAAATAGTGATTAAAATCCAGGCAAGTATGAAATCTGGTGGCATAAGAGCTCATGCTAAAATGTGTGATACTTAGATAAACTTCAATTATTTTGTAATAATTAACTAACTTTAATAATTTTTCTACAATTAAATAACCTTTAAAGATTTTGTTATGATTAAATAAGCATTTATGATTTT
>JANHFO010417109.1:0-13578 GCA_032468095.1 Pareas carinatus
CCCCCTGCCCACCCTTTGCCATCAGGCAAGAGGGCCAAGGCAGCAGCTGGCATGGGAGAGGGGGGAAAGGAAGGGGGGGAATTGCCGGACTGCCTCCCCCTTGGATACTTTGTTGGCCTAGAAGTGCTGTGTTTGAATTGGGCCATAGGGGGAAATGGCCTCGTAAGCGGCCGCCACACAGACGGATGGGTCTTTACGAAAATTTCAAGATGAAAGCGCACCCAGATGCCAACGGACAGTCCTTACTTCAGTGCCTGCGTGTAGTTGAACAGTGGCGTAATTCCCAGAAATCGTTGGATGTTGTCCATGATGGAAGAGGGGCTGTGTCGGAGCTCCTGCCCGTCAACAATCAGAATCTAATTGGAAGGAGAAACCATCAAAGTTCTTGGTCAGTCTAAACGGCATCCGTGAAGGAAACTCTTGAGTGCGATCCATCCTCCTGCCAGGCGGGGGCCCTCTGCAGCCCTTGCCCAAGTCCTGCTTGTGGAGGAGGGGGAGGGGGAGGTTTGGGCTTGACAAACCACCCCACTCAACGTTTGGATCGAGCCAACATTTGCTGTGTTTATCGAAAAAGGAGGCGAGGGTGCAGGGTCCCTCCGGCGGCGGCGGTGGCGGCGCCTGCCGTGGGAGTCTGAAAGCATTTCGACCCTCGGCTGAACCGCTTCAACCCCGGGCCCGTTCAGGCTGCCCTGCCTGCAGCAGCTGCCGTGATTCCAGAGCCCCCTTCCAGCTTCACGAGGAGGGACACGAAGGGCTTTCGGGAAGTCTGTGCGGGTCTCTTTCGATGGGGGCAGAGTTCAGGAAGAGGAGGGGTGCGTGGGGTGTGTGTGGGATGTGTGTCTGGTTCTTTACGGGGAGGGGGGGCTCCCTCAAGTGCCGCCATGGGCTGGAAGAGCCAGAGCTCAGCCGACCCCTTGGGGAGAATGGGCCAAGGCTGGCCTTCACCGGCTTTTTCCAACAGAGAGAAGTCATTTGGCTCAACGTCCCCCCTGAAGACTGGGCAACCCCCCACCCCCCGCACCCCGGGGGACTCTCTGCTTGATAAACCACTCGCCGCATGTTTCAACAGGACTGAAGGGAGGCGCCTGCAGCCCTCTGGAAAGGGCTCGAAAGGGCTCGCAATGCTCTCTCGGCAGCCCATACACAGAATCTGCCGCAGAGGCTGGTAGAGCGACTCCTGTGCGGTGCGTGCCTCACGTTCGCTGCTGGTTCGCTAACCGCTTTTTCCTGAACGAAGACCCAGCCTGACATAGCTGGACAGACACCGCAGGCATTTGGTACCTATCGCTGGATTTCAATGATGCCTTCTGCTCTTTTTCCCTTCCGGAAGGAGGGGGCTGGGAAATCCCTTTGCCTGACATAGAGGGCGGGAGACGGCAGGGGGTTCCCTACGGCCAGGGGTTGCGTAAGGGATGAAGCGAAAGAAACTCCCCTCCTCAAAAGGCAGCAGGTTCCCTGTGGCGTATTCCTGTCGGCTTTTGCTCCTCTTTAATGACTCTCCCTGGTTGAGAGAGGCCTACGGAAGGCCTCTGCCGCACGCGAGGAGACCTTTCTGTGTGCGAATGGAGGCTTTGACAAGGCCGCTCAGCATCAGTTTCAGGGTTCACCTCAGTGGCTTTCAAACCTAAGCCAGGACTCGAAAAAAACCGCTGTACCTGCCCGGACGGAAAATGCGCCAGCCATCTCTCCAGATGCGTCGCGTATAATCCGGGATTCAGACAGCGGCTCCGTAGGCTGTGCAGCTCCTGGGGGGCCTGGGGTCCAGCAGAGACGGTCTGGTAGAAGGTGTGGTTGAGTGCCACGGGGTCATCGTGGGCACGCTGGTGCTGCGAGGGTGATAGGACAGGGCTCTGCTTCTCCCCCCTCCAAAGGCAGCCAACACACACACACACACACACCCTCCCCCGCCCCAATCCCACCCGGGCAGCCCGGCCTTTCCGGGGTACCTGATACCAGGAGTAGGCCCGATCAGCGGGGTTGATCAGGACAGCGATGATTTTGGCCTGTGGAAGAAGAGCTGCAGTTCGCTTGGGAACCGTCTCGGTATCGAAGTAATTGGCACTTTTCTCAAACATGAAGTCTGTGCTGGCGTTAGACGGGATGGGGAAGAAGCCCATGTACCTGTCAGGTTGAGAGCAAATCGGGGGGGGGGAGAGAAACAAGGGAATCATGAGGATCTTACTAGACTTGAGCAAGTCCTGGTGTCTCCCTATACCCAGGGAGCAGCTGGCAGGCGCTGGGAGGGCCAGGGGTGAGTGGGCGGAAGCTTTAAAGAGCCCACGACAGAAACGATCTTCCCAGACTCAACGCAGCTCCCGAGATCTAGGCTCTTCTTCTGCGGGGGCCTCATCCCGGCGTGGCACACTAGAGCGCTTGGCTCCCACCCCCTGCCCTGCCCGGGTCCAGCCCTGGATACGGAGAGGTCTCCTTTGCGGGGGGGTGAGGGGCGGGGCTTGGATGAGACAGGGGCTCTCCCGCTCCCTCCGCTCCGGGGTCTCCCAACCTGGCTGGGGAATTTCTACGGGTTGAAATCGGCCCGTCTTAAAAGCCACCAAGGTTGAAAAAAACCCGATCTAGTCATTGCTTTATGAAATGATAAATGCAGGTGGCCAAATTGGCTTTTCCTTTTTCAGAGGAAAGAAGAGATTTAGCTTCGCTTCAGCTTGGAAGCCGCTTCTGAATTTTTGCGCTTGAGATGCGGGGGGGAAAAAAATAACTTTGCTGCTTAGGTAAGTTTGTGGTGATAGAAATGGCTAGTGCCGTGTTTCCCCCCAAAAAGGACACTGTCTTTATATTAATTTTGGCACCCAAAGATGTGCTAGGTCTTATTTTCAGGGGATGTCTTATTTTTCCACCGAGGCCGCCCAGAGCCAGAAGTCCAAGGCCTTATTATCGGGGAGGTCTTATTTTGGGGGAGATGCCTTATATTTCAGTGAGAGGCAAAACTGCAAGTAGGTCTTATTTTCGGAGGATGTCTTACTTTTGGGAAAACACTCTCTTTTACCCCACACTCTCTTTCCCCCTTTTTCCTCTCCCCTAGTTCTCATTTATTATTTTCCTTTGTATTTTATATTCCGATAAACTAATTAAAAATGGTTGAACTTCAAAAAAGGAAAGGGAGTTTTGAAAATCTGATGATAGATATATAGCTTGAATGTTGCAGGGGTGTGAATAATTTTAGACATCAATTTAAAAGGAGAAAAAGGGAGGAGTTTTGAAATTAAAATTAAAACTTTTATTGCTTCTAAAGGATAAATTTAGAGGAAAAGAGTTTAAGAGCTAGCTAACCACAGATGAAACAGCCGTTAGTGGCATGGAAGCAGTTTCCTGGTCATCTACAGGGAGCCTCTCTACCTCAGTGCGCTATGCTGAAACAGCGAGGAGACCCATAGCCGGAAAGCAGGCCACGTGGCAGCCACAAGCAGGGGGCCAAGGTTGAGGGGGGGGAGAAAAGGAGGGGAAATAAGCATTGAAGGATAAAGGGGAGAGGCCATTCTACTCATAGCATCTAGTTGTTCAGCAATGCCTTTGATCGCATCTCTAGTGTAATTTATAAATCGTTGCTGATTGTAGTAGATGTAATTGATCCAATCCAAATTTTTGTTAGTAGTGACCCACCAAATGAGAGACTCAAAGCCAGCCGCTATTTGATTTTTGGCTTTAAATTCATCCGGAACTCCTCTGGGAACCCCAATAGAATCAATGTAAATCTCGCCATCAAATGAAGTGGAAATGAGATCACTCCTTGTCCGAGGAAGAATGGAGGAGCTCCTACTGAGTGGCCTGAGGGATGAGATAAATATGGGGGTTCCAAACATGATCAGCGTATAAGTCCCCGACCACTCAAGGGGCAAAGTAG
This sequence comes from Pareas carinatus, assembly GCA_032468095.1. Classification (NCBI taxonomy): domain Eukaryota; kingdom Metazoa; phylum Chordata; class Lepidosauria; order Squamata; family Pareidae; genus Pareas; species Pareas carinatus. The sequence continues at coordinate 3,860 of JANHFO010417109.1, forward strand.
GGTGTAGGAGATTCCCTCCACAGTACCAGCAAATGTCAATCCTGGGGATCTGAGTGCGGGACATGTTAAAGCAAAGACCCAAAGATCCTTGACAGGAAAAAGTCCTAGTACAATGCTCCAGGTTGCCCAGGAACGTAGGGATCTTAACGCCTGACCTGTAGAAGCAAAGCGGGAAGGTGATATTACCAGGACCTTGAAAAGAGGGGCCGTCCTGGAACAGGTGGCGTTGAACCCCCAGGCAAGTTTCCACAGCCCCTTGGCACTCAGGGTTTCCTCAGACTGTCGGAGGTTGAAAGAGAGCCAAGTAGCAATCCCAGGGTATGCGCTCATAAGGGGGAGGAATAATATCACCGGTGGGCCTACCTTGGGAATACACATAGCAGTCAGATTGGCCCAAACTGTGGACAGTATAGTTGACCCATGCCATCCAATCATTCACATACCTCTGCCCATAGGTGGGTGGAACAGTTTGTACAGGGCCCTCAGGATTTGGCTGGTTCAGTCCGGGAGGGGGTGGTGTAGGAATCCTAGGGAGGGGTGGCATTTTAGATTCCGGGGGCAGAACAGGCCGAGGAGGAGAATTGTAGTTCCTGTTCAACTTTGCCAATGCCTCTGCTATATTTTCTCTATGATTTCGGCTGAGGCATTCCCGCAAATGGGGAGTCACCATGAGGGGGCAGCAGAGCAATAACCAAAACCACCCCAGAGTCATGTTTGCCGGGTTCACCCCCCTCCCTTTTCAATCTTCAATTGGGTTTAAGTTTCCTGTGAGTTTAGCCCCTATCTCCCTCATAGACAGAGACAGAGAAATGGTGCAGTAAACAGTTGCAATCACAGCTCTAGCACATCAGGGAGTAGGTTTGAGCTAGCCTCCATCTGGGTGGGGGTGGATACAGTCGTAGGCTGCCCACAAAGCCAATTCTTGGTGGTCAGGTAGAGAGCCCACAATTCCAAGATGCACAAGACACTCCACAGCATCCACTCCTATGATTGTTCAAACATCCGTGTGTTCAATGGTCACCTGACTGTCCTCCATGCCTGCAGTGGTCTCCTGAGGGGCTGTTGTCCCTTCTGGCATGGAACGCCCCCCAGAAGAATAAGTGACTACCCACACAAACCACCAAGAGTACAGCACACAATCCTAAAGCGAAGTCCACCACACCAATAACACCATACTCCAGTCCCACACTCCCTTACTATAGTCTTTAATCCACCAGGCTGGCTGTTTTATTCCTGTTAGGTTCGCCGGCAAGGAAAGACAGGAACCTGGATCTGAGCAATGTTTTCATTTATTTTGAAACTGAAACTGTAACCAAACTGTGCGCAGCGCTTAGTAACCGGAACTCTCTTTATACTGAGCTCCCCCCAACAACATCAACCAATCAAACATTGAAGCTGGACAGTCCCTATGCTGTCTGAGCTCCTAATGAGGGGGCGATCCCAAATTGGTCACTTCGGGCAAGCCTGAGAGCCAGACTTGCTGGATCCAACAATTCCCAGGGGGGCGGAGGTGAGCCTAGTACTGGGGTCTGGAAATGCAGTTCAGGTGGTGGCTTTATGTTTGAAAAGAAGTTTCAGTCTCAAATCTCCTCCTCCCCACGGCTTGCGGGTCACAGTCCACTTCTCTGGTATCTCTTGGGCTGAGCACTTTTTCACTCGGGAATGATGGATCCATGAGGACAGGCCTTCCATCTTCAGGGCGGTATAAATGGTCAGCAACACCTGGAAGGGACCTTTCCACTTTTCTTGGAACGGGGAGTCGATCTTCCACGATTTCACCAACACCCATTCTCCTGGTTTGAAGGGATGTACTGGATTGTCCAAGCCCAAGGGTCTGTTTTCCTGCATAGAACAAGAAATTTTAGTTTGGATCAATTTGATCCAACAGGAATAAAACAGGTTTTTTATTTTATTTCCTCATTTTATATTATCTGTACACCACCCTGAGTCCATTGGGAGAAGAGCGGTATATAAATCCAATAAGTAAGTAAGTAAGTAAGTAAGTAAGTAAGTAAGTAAGTAAGTAAGTAAGTAAGTAAGTAAGAAAAAGTATATATATTTAATCACACATTGTATACTAAGACATACCATGTCAATGAAATTAATATCATAACATGACTCAAATGATGAAGTAGTACAACTATTCAGTGAGATTATTCTCGAGTTAATGGATTGAAGTGAAAGCTTACATAGTCATTGCAATTTTAACCTACAAACCCTTTATCTCTGTAGTCAATTTAAGTCAATATGTTTTTTTTTCCTATAATCTAGGCTTGCCCAAAGGCCTCTTAAAATAATTGCTTGAAATCAACGTAATACCTGCCCCCCTTAGAAAAGCCAAACTGAGTGCCATTGGAAAGGAACAAGACCATGCCTTCTACCAAACATGAGAGGAATAGGCTGACTTGAGAGATTATGCAATAAGACAGCAGACCATACTACTAACTTTGCTGTTGCTCTGTATTCACCAGCTCCCTTAAAACAGTCCTGGTTTGAGAACAGCCAACTGCTGCTGTGAGAATTCACAAGAGCTTGATGATCCACACTTTTCTCCAGAGTCCAGCAACTTTTCAATTGTTAGGGAGAGTACTGAGCATGCTGAGATGTAGGTATGGCACGATGCAGGTATGTTCTTTCCTTAGTTATTGTACTAATTTAATTTAGTTATGTACATGTTTATAGACAAAGGTTTAAAATTATAAAGCCAACAATTAAATCACTGAAATCTTGGACTGAAGAGGCAAAGACAAAGCTATAAGCTTGCCTTGATCTCTGCAGACTTGGATGAATTTACAGAGTTTGTTACACCACATGTTAGTTTCTGTGAAGACCTATGTGTACCAACCAAAAACCTGAGAAAACACAGCAACAATAAAACCTGGTTTACATCTAAACTTAAACAATTACATCATGCTTACAGAAAAGGAGATAGAACTCTGTACAATCAAACCAGAAATATATTAACAAGAGAGATCAGAGTAGCAAAAAAAAGCTAATCTGAAAAGCTGAGCAATCAGCTCTCAAAGAATGAACCAGCAAATACGTGGAAAACTCTTTAAAATATCACTGGTTACAGCAAATCTCCATCACATGCTGAAGGGAACCAACAACTAGCAGATGATCTAAATATGTTTTACTGTGAGTTCAAAAGAAAACAACTGTCAACTATCACCAACACCTTCACCCAAGAAACAACAACAGTCAAGCCTCCCACTACAAGCTCCATCTCTTTGAGTGAACCTCCTCTGGTGATCATAGAAAAGGCTGCACGAGACCTATTTCATAGACAAAAGCCTGGAAAAGCACCAGGAACAGACAAAGTAACTCCTACATACATAATAGCTTGTGCTGATCAACTAGCCCCAATCTTCACCCACATCTTTACTAAATCACTAGACATGCATTATGTTTCTTATTGCCTCAAACAATCTACTATTATCCCAGTCCCGAAAAAAACCACCATCAAGGAGCTGAATGACTACAGACCAGTCGCACTGACATCTTTAATTATCAAAACTTTTGAAAAACTAGTGATGGTCCACCTGAAAACGATCACAGACCAACTACTAGACCCCTTGAAATTTGCCTACTGAGCAAACAGATTGGCAGATGATGCTATTAATATGACACTACACTGCACACTCCAACATCTTGATTACCTAAGGACATATGCAAGAATTATTTTTGTGGACTTCAGTTCTGCACTCAGTACTATCACTTCAGATATTCTTATAAACAAACTGACTCAGCTAGTCGTACCTGATCATACCTGCAAATGGCTTATAAGCTTCCCAACAGACAAAAAGCAGCATATGAAGCTAGGCAAAGTAACACAGATACCTGTACAATCAGCACAGGTGCATCTCAGAGCTGTGTGCTCTCTCCACTTCTCTTCTTATATACACCAACGACTGCATCTCGAAAGACCCCTCTGTCAAAATACTAAAATTTGCAGCTGATACAACAGTGATTGGCCTCATTCGAGACAACGATGAATGCCTACAAATGAGAAATTGAACAACTAGCCTTGTGGTGCAGACAGAACAATTTTGAACTGAACTCACTCAAAACAGTAGAAATGATAGTTGATTTTAGGAGAAACCATTCTATCCGATCAACTCTCACAATATTAAACAATACAGTATCAATAATAGAGACCTTCAAATTCCTAGGTTCTATAATATCCCAAGATCTAAAATGGTCAACCAATATCAAAAATGTCATTAAAAAAGCACAACAAAGAATATTCTTTCTGAGACAACTCAAAAAGCTCAGACTGCCCAAGGAACTGCTGACAGAGTTCTACAAAGGAACCATTGAATTCGTAATCAATAACTGTCTGGTTTGGCACTGCAACCAAACAAGATAAACATAACTTCAAAGAATAATTAGAACTGCAGAAAAAATAATTGCTACAAAACTCACCTCTATTGAAGACTGTACACTGAATGAGCCAAAAAGAGAGTGGTGAAAATAATTATAGACCTCTGACACCCTGGACATAATCTGTTTCAATTTCTTTCTTTCAGATGCTGTTACAGGGCATTGCAAACCAAAACAACTAGACACAAGGATAGTTCTTCTCCCATGTCATCAACCTGCTAAATAACTAACTTACACTTACACTTACTAACTGTTAATTATCTAGTAGAAATATATCATTATTACCTTCTATCTTTCATATTACCTATTTTCTTAATTTATGACAATTAACTTGTTGCTTACACCTTACAATATAAAATAGTTGTTCATTTAGAGTCCCTGTTTTGACTTGTAGACTGATTATCAGTATCATACAACTGTTCTAAACCTATCACAAAAATGTACCATATTACAAAAATGTATCGTATGACATGAAGATGTTTTGTGACATGATGAAATGTGTTTTGTGACATGATGACTGTACTTTATAGCATGATGAATGTACTTTATCATTGTGACTGTATTCATGATTAAAATTGTGGTTTGTTGATTGTGGCTTATATGTACATGACAAGAGAAATGTACTTTATGATTATGAATGTATCTTATGACTTAATCACAGCTGTTTATTGTATGTATGTAGGTAAAGCAGGTATACCGAGAAAAATTCCTTATGTGTCCAGACATACTTTGTCAATAAATTCTGTTTTTAATTCTAATTTTTTTTAACCTAACTTGAGATTCTGACCACTGATCCCACGTGTTATAAAGCCTTATAAATTGCAGAAGATGGGCAGCCTATAAATTTTATAAATAAATAAACAAAGCAAGTAAGAAAGCAAGCAAAGACAATTTAATGCTTATTTACAGATATTCAAGTTTAAAAAGTGACGTGAACACCAAAAAATAAGCATTGGCAGTGTTTATATTCATACATGATCAATATTATTGACTTATCCTGATCTACTATGAATGAGTAGCATGCTGTTGTATGTTATTCTCCTGTTCCTTTTAAATCAGAAAAGTAAAACAAATCACAATTTGTTTTGAAATCATACAAAAACTTTATTTTATTTAATTTATTTATTTATTTAGTCAAGCATATAGAACACCAACAATAGTAAAGGGTAAAAAAAATAAAAACATATATGAATATATAAGTGAGAACAAGTAAATGGGGACAGTAGGACAAGGACGGTAGGCACGTTGGTGCGCTGATGCACGCCCCTTTTATAGACTTTTTAGAAATGGAGTGATTGATCAGCATATTTCCCCTAAAAAAAATTTCTCCACTCTTGAGTAATTTAATCTCTTTCACAAATGAAAGAAAGGATCTCTTGGAGGTTGCAGATACTTTTAATCTACCGAATGTCCTGCCCTTGTGACTATTAGGACAGACTGGAAGGAGCCCCTTGTCAGTCAACAGAAGTGCTGATTTATCACCAGCTTATCAAGTACTTAGGAGCTGAGGACTTGGCCCCACAAGGAAACAATAGACAATGACTTAATAACTGGCCATCAACACCCCAGTCAACAACTGAAAAGTCACACACAACCAGGCACCACTATAAATAAATACTATACATTTCGGCGAGAGGGAAGTTTCCTGAAGACAGATTCCAGCATGAGTCTAAAAGCTTGGAAGACTAAACCTCTGGTCCCAGATTGGATCCTATAATCTCTTTCTTTTATTTCGGGAAATAATATTTGAGAATATTCAGAGATGACGACAACTAGGTTGACTCACTATCACCAGCATGAGCAGAGCAAAAGGTTTAGGGTAAGGGAATTAAGAGGGACAAGAAATGCCTCTCTGCTCCCCAATTTTACAGTTTTAAAATACTGCAAGTTTACAAGATAAAGAAGGAGGGCAAATAACATAATCAAAAATGGGCATTTTTTAAGTAGTCGTATTAAATTTTCTACAAGACAATTGCAGTAATAGTTTGTTAACAGAGGGCTTTGGAATTTTAATCTTGTTCATTTATTATTACTGCTCTTCCTGTTAACAATTTTGTTATTATTATGGTATATACCGTAGATGACAGACCAGCAATTTATAAATAGACTGAGTAATTTAGTAATTTAAAATTCTTTGGGCCTGTTTTGCAAGGGGTGGGAAACTAATATTGTTGCAATGTATAACATGATGACACGATGAATGTACTTTATAATTATGAATATATTTTACGATTAGGAACACCATTTGTTGATTGCACCTAATATGAACACGACATGATAAATGTACTTTAGGTTTATGAATGTATTTTAAGATTGTAATCACAGTTTGTCAATTAGAGCCTGTATGTAAGTATAGACTATGGAGCATGCACACCGGAGACAAATTCCTTGTGTGTACAGGCGTATTTGGCGAATTAATTCTAATTCTAATTCTAATTCTAATTCTAATTCTAATTCTAATTCTAATTATTCTAATTCTAACATATTAATCAGCGTTCAACTAGGGAGGACAATAGGTTTACATGAGTCAGTCTCTTTTTTAATGCACCTTTTCTTTTGCATGATCTTTTTTAATATTTTGGGGTTTTGTATTTTAACTTTTTTTCTGAAAAAAATAAAAATAGTTTTCAAAAAAAGGGGGACAGTTTTCCTGCCCCATTTCGGCAATGCTATGTGGATTTATTGAATGAGGGTCGCAAAAAGAAGTGTTGAGGGGAGTTACACAGCCGACCCCTTTCTGGTGCAGGGATGACATCATAATTAGGTGACAGAAATACCTGCTCCCATCCATCAGGTGTAGAGTTTTCCTTGTCGAAAATGGACACGTATCCAATGGCCAGCAAGCTAATCCAAATCATGACCGCGAAGAGTTTCAGCTGGCACCAAAAGTAATATTCAACGTAAACCAAAACATACATGATGATGAAGATGATGAGAGCGATGCTCACCGTGACAACGAAGGCCAGGTGTTTACTGGCATTTTCCTGAAAGTAGAGCAAAGTCAGTTTTGCCTTAAGTTAGGTTTGGTGTTCAGGTTAGCGCATATTCCACATTTATTTATTTACTTATTTATTAGATTTATATACCGCCCTTCTCCCAAAGGATTCAGGGCAGCATATGTGCCATCTCTTAAAACCTATCATTTTCAACCTTTTAACAACCAGGTGATCTATCTTAAAAGATCAAAGTTAACTCAAAAGTGACTATATTTTTTAAAAAACTCCCATGTTTCCAGGTGGACTCTAACTTAGAAGAATTCTAACTTAAAATGTAAATCTTAAATGTTCCTGTTTTAATTTCATGATGTGATTTCATTGCAATCTGTACTTTTTAATAATCACCAACTCAGAAGTCAGAGTGCTTAATAGAACATAAGTTACTTGGCTCGAACCAATCAGAACCGTGGGACTATTTCAGACAAGCAGCAGCCCTCTAAACTTCCTAGCAGGGTCTTTCCCATCATCTACTATTAGATCCTTTCAAATGGAGAGAGAGAGAGAGAGAGAGAGAAGATCAGAAAATGTTGCTTTTCTTCCAGGAACAGCAGTTCTTGGGGAATCTGGTGAATATCTAGAAAAAAATATTCTGGGGAAAAGAAATAATGTATGGTCTCTCATCTCCAGAGTTATGTCTGTCACATTCCTTATTTAAGGTCCTCAAATTTTAAAAGCAGAGTAGAAAAATACAAGTAACCAGAATAACAAAATTGAAAGGGACTTTAGAGATCTTCTAACTCAACTTCCTGTACCATTTCAGACAAATGGTCGTTATCATAGAAAGTGTTCACCAGAAAACAACATCACATTGAGTTCCTCCTTCTGATATCTGACTGGGTTAGAAACTATTAATAGTTTGTTCTTATAAGTCACGTAGATCTTTATGCACAAAAAACTGTATTCAACAATCCAATGCCAACATAAATGATCATATTAGATCTACAGTTTTGCTGGAAGCAATCATAATCCAACATGCCTATTACATTTAAGATTTACATTTTAAGTTGGAATTCTTCCAAGTTAGAGACCACCTGGAAAAGCATTGAACAGATTCCCGATTCATTTCAATTTTCCTTGACATCTAAGCTGTTGTGAATATGTACAGAAAGAAATCGTAGGACAAAGCTTTCAAAACTTTCTTTGATCTTGAGAGGGGTTCTTTAAAGCTTATGCTAAAATGGGTTTACATTTCTCTAAACATAACATTCTCATTTGCAGCCTTGCCTAAAGTACCCCATAATGTTATACATTTCTTCAAACTATCTCCATCAGCTTTTGCATCTTTTTAAAATCGACTTTTCCCTAACTTGCTGGCGATGACCTCTTTTGAAAAATGCAAAGCACTGTGCATTTAAAAAAGATGGGCCGCTTTATATTAATACGGGTTCCTACGTATGAAATGATAGCATTCGGTTTTATTCAGAGTAGAAAAACGAAGATCAGCAGCGCATACTCACATCATAAGAGACGAGCACTACGATAAGCGTTGAGCAATAGGCAACCACAATGAAGAGAAGGAAGAAGAGCAGTGGGTGTTGCTGGCTTGCGTAAAGATACTTTTCATACAAGGGGTCTGTCAGCTTGCACCCTTCGGTTTCATTTAAAAAGTATTTGCCTTTAGCTGGCATCTTAATTCCAGACAGTCTCTGTGTCTCTCTCTCTTCACATAAAAAAAGCAAAAGAGTAGAACGGTGAGGTTTTGTGCCCCCCCAAGGAGCAAAGGCTTCTCACATTCAAGTCACTCTCAGATCACCACATCGGGGAGAAATTGAGTTTTTGTTCTGAATTAGCATCTCTTCTTATAAGGATGAAGCCCTTCAGGTCGCAGCATCAGTCGGAAAAGATGGCCCCGCCTCCTCCTTCGCCTCCTCAGCTCAATAGCCATGTGCTACCCACCCAGAGGTCTCCGCATCGTTTCTTTCTTTCTTTCTTTCTTTTTTTAAGACACAGCTCTCATTTGTGCAACTGAAAAGCAGGTGCTTGTGATGTTGCCATGTTCCTTTAAGCCTCTTTCACAAGCTGTCGGCAGTTCAACCGGTATGAGCACAGTGAGATGCAAGCTGCAAGGGAAAAGAGACAGGGAAGGTTTTCAATAGTAATAATAATAATAATAATAATAATAATAATAATAAAAAAGAGGTGTGCCTTTGCTTAAAAAAAGAAGGACATTCTCTTTGGTGGAATGGTCATTGTTCAACACCATCAGGAAAAAGCAATCCATCTTTTCTCAAGGCTTTATTTATTTGATTGCTTTTTATCCCACATCTATCTATCTATCTATCTATCTATCTGTCTGTCTGTCTGTCTGTCTGTCTGTCTGTCTGTCTGTCTGTCTGTCTG